>CM063109.1:21444049-21609180 GCA_031841125.1 Acanthococcus lagerstroemiae | reverse complement strand
TCAATTTAACAACATCAAAACTACGTTTGCACGTTCTCGAGAAAGGCCCACTCAAAACCGTGAGACCGGACCGTGACTGTACATGTGACGCACGTAGCTCTGGTTCACTGCCTGCTCGTGTACGCATGCCTGTGACTCCGTAATAATGTAGCGCTCTACCGAGCAGACGAACACGCTCGTTTTCACTCTTCCTTGGCGAATAATTCTTATCATCGTTCGTTCATTGTCGTTCTTTTTCTTATATCGAGCAAAGCTCAAACTCAAACTAGTATCGTTATTTTTGGCAGTCATGTTTGTCAGTTCGCCTTCTCTTGTTCTCTTCTAGTTAGCTGTATCGTATCTCTCGTACCTCTGAGGTGCTCCTTCTTACACTCCTTCTTACGTTCATTGTTTCCTATTCCTTGTAACAGGAAGACTATGCAATTTATTAAACACAACTGTGTCACTCCTCCATGTTCGTGTTATGTACAGGAAAACTTTTAGTCGTTGGAAGAAATAGCAATTTCACTCACACTCATAATCCAAGCTACTCTTAAAATTGATGAAAGCCATAATTTTTAAAATCGGCGTTGCCAGGATTTTTCCCAAGAATGGGAGGAAACGAATGTTTATTTTACAGGGTTGTTAGCACAACCAGTAGCACGCTCTTCTACAGGCAATACTATGAAACTCCTCCTCCTAATACACTCGCACTCGCAAAATAATGCACTATTTCCCACTGGGAGGGAAATTTTACTCTATGTGACGTAAGATTAAAGGCATGCTTTTTGAGTATATCGCATTCGCTAAGCGTTACTACAATGGAAAAATGAAATTTAAGAAAACATGCGGAAAACTGGTCAATCTCTATGGCAAAAGAAACCCGCTTCAATCTGTCTCCAAAGAAATATTCACTCACCGGGGAGGTTCAAAGTATTTGGATGAAGCGAATTTCACCAAAATGTAGTGTTACTCTGCAAACCATTGTGCATGCATGAATTTCCAATTCCGTTTCTGATCGCTCCAGGATGACTACTGGCCTCACTGTAGGGCCCAAAAGATTTAAATTTCAAAGTTCTACTGACTCCTATTCCGTTAGTATGAATTAGAATTATTTGACATTGAACGAGTACCTTCTCTGAATGTCTTCTTACTGGCTCCTCAAGGAAAATCACCACATTCACTATCAGGGAGCGGATTCACACCTTGTACACGGATGAATACTTTTTTGTATGATTTTCAGAAACTCTTTCACGCGGGAACTAAAAATCCACCGCCTCCTCCTCCCCAGCCAACCCCCCTAGGAAAAAACTCGCATGGACCTGAAATCCTAAGCTCCTCCCAGGAGTGACCGAATGAGGAGAGGGGTGTAGTAGAGAGGGAGATAGCGAGGGCGGTCATATTTATTTAGGAGGACGGCCATGGGAGATCAGGGAGTTCGTGGTGAGGGAGGAGGGCCTTGGAGGAGGGTCGTTGTGAAGATTGGGTCATGGAGGGAGAAAGCCGTGGTGAAGGATTGTGAATGAAATTAAGGCCTGGGTGGGGGCGGGGGGTAGTGATGGATGAGAGATTCTGGTGGAGGAGGAATTCCTTGGTGAGAGAGGGTGGCTGTTGAAAGGGAGATCAAGGCTGTGGTTCGGAAGAGGTCGTCGTGGATGAAGGCGTCCTCTTGGGGGAGGGATGGTGGAGGTGGTCATCATGACGGGAGTTTCCGGGTGTAGGGTTAATGGATCTTCGAAGGGGCAGTATGACCTCTGTTAATTTTTGCAATTGGAATCTTTTTTGGGTTCAATTCCGGAAGTCTAATTCTCGAATTTGCAGGCTTGAACAATTATTTCCAGTGATCCTCTTAATTTGTTGATCGAAAAAATTCGTGGACCCTGGGGGTTGACCCCCACCCCAACTCCGAATATATAGCTCTCGATTCTTCGAACTTCCAAATTATTTTGTGGACCTGAGGAGTGGAATCCCACCTCAACTCCGAAAATCGAATTCTCGATTTTTTGGCCTTTAGAAATATTTTTAGTGACCTTATCCGTCTTGCAGTTGTAATAATTTGTGGGATCTAATGGTTCAGTCGCGATGGGTTGACTCCGCCCCCAACTCTGGAAATCAAATTCTCGATTTTCTCACAATTTTCGATTGTCGAAGTCTGTTGAACTCCGGAAGTCTAATTATCGATTTTTCAGTCTTGAACAATAATTCTCCGTGAACCCCTTTTTTGTTGATCGAAGTATTTTGTGGATTCAACATGTGGACCCTCAGGGAGAAAGTAAACTGCTCACACTTTCAGAAAATACGAAAGTATGTATTTTGCTCACACTGTAAAGTGCACACACTGCAAAAGGCAGGGGAAAAGTGTGAGCACTTTACAGTCTCCCGACAGGGGGAGAAGTGTGAGCACATTACATTCTTCCTTTTCATTGAAGGACGTATTCTGCTCACACTTTACTCGATCGTTACGGCTTAAATTATGTACGGTGTAGAATGGAGTGAGAATGAATTGATGGAAGATGGAGAAACTCTTGCCAGTACAGATAAGAGATCAGCGTATGTTATCTTTGTATGTACACTATGTACAAATACCTGTTCTATTATTGCAAACTCCTAAATGTCTATTTATAATTACAAAAAGTTTTCAGTTAATTTCGAAACGATCTCGTACATAATATGTGAATGCTACATTGGAGTTAAGTTTTATTCCCATATAGGTAAGTATATCTAATCATTCGAATTGTAGTTTGCGCTGTAGGTATTAAGGATGAGTTCACCACCTGAAACGATGAGTTCGCAGTTGCTTAAATTTATCCCTGGTATTCGAGGAAATTCGTTGTTAGTTTTTCAAAATTTTACTTGTAATTACTCGACTACTCGACTGATCTCAGTCTATTCTACGTTCATGTTTTAAATTATTTATTACGATACATTTTACCCTAGACTTAACTGTTATATTCGTAATTTACCGTAGAGTTACCCGTTAAAGTAGCACTGTGTGCAAAATACTGTTTTCTATATAAAATGACCGATGTGAGCAAAATACATTACAAGTGTGAGCAAAATACATTCAGAATATACTCGTCGTTCTGTGTGCAAATTACACTGTGAGCAGTTTACATTTTCAAAATGAAATGTGTGTGCAGATTACATTCGCCCGACCCTCAACCTCAACTCCGAAAATCAAATTCTTGAATCTTCGAACTTCAATATTCATTTTTCGTTAACCTTTTATTTTTTTGAAAAAAATCTATTGTGGATTTGAGGGGTAAAGCCCGTCCTGAATTCTGGAAATCTAATTCTCGATTCTTCAAATTTCTGAATTATTTTACGTAGACCTCCCCTTTTTTCAACTGATACATTTTGTATACTGGAAAAGTGGACTCGCGCCCCCAACAACAAAAGAGTATATCTTCGAGATTTTGTTGGTGAACTTTTTTTTTTTCAATTGAAATAATTTGTGGTTCCGAGGGGTCGACTGCACCCCAACTCCGGTAATCAAATTCTTGATTGTAGGTGTTGAAAAACAATTTTCCATAAACCCCTTATTTTTAATCGAGATCTTTTGTGGATCAAGGAATAACTCTCCCACCCACGACGAAAATCTAGAACTCGATTTTTCAGCTTCTCAAAGTTATTCTTGGTGAACGTGTCATATTTTCAATTCAAATAATGCGTTAACCCCCGTCTAATAACTTACGTTTGTTTTAATAATAGTTAGATCAGCAAGATTGGGGGGGGGATACACCTAACATGAACTGTATGTTTTTACATTGACGTATCAGTATTTTGTGCTTTTCAACTTCAGTTATGTAACTGGATTTAAATTTCATTTCGTGCATTCACTGTGATACTGCCAGCATATAAAAAAATTCTCATCTCAAAGCGGGGGGGGGGGGATTCAACCTCGATCCCCCCTGGCTACGCCACTGCCGAGGAGTGAGCCTCCGCCCATAACTTCGAAAATCTAATTCTTGATTTTTCGGTCTTCAAAAATATTTTTGGTGACCATTTTTTTATTTCAATTGGAATCTTTTATGGGGCCGAGGGGTCGACCACGCCCCAACTCTGGAAGTCCAATTCTCGATTATTCAGGCTTGATAAATAATTTTCCGCGAACCTCTTATTTTGTTTATCGAAGGATTTTGTGGATCAGACGGGGCCAACCCATCCCCAACCCCCAACCACAAAAATATAATTTTCGATATCTTGGCCTTTAAAAGTACGTATTGTTGCTGTAATTTATTTTTCGGTCGAAATATAATATGGATTTGAAAAGTAAAACGCATCCCGAATTCCGGAAATCTAACTCTCGATACTTTAACTTTAGCAATTGTTTTTAACTTCTTTTTTCGATTGATACATTCCAAAAAGTAGACCCACCGCCCGAACCTTGAAAGTCTAATTATTGATTTTTCGGCCTTTAAAGATTACTTTCGGTGAACTGTTTTTGTTTTCGATTGAAATCATTTTTAGGGCCAAAGGATTGACCCTGCTCCCAACTCCGGAAGTCTAATTCTTGACTTTTCAGTCTTGAACAATAGTTTTCTGTGAACCCCTTACTTTGTTAATCGATGGATTATGGATCAGAGGGTAGGATTCCTCGTCCCCAACTCCGGTCACGAAATTCTTGATTGTTAGCGGTTGAAAGATTGTAACCCTTCTATTGTTTGATCGAAATCATCTGTGGACCCAAGGGATAGACCCCCTCGCCTCCTAAAATAAAAATCTCGACTTTTCGGACTTTCAAATTTATTCTTGATGAAATTTTTGTTTTTTCGATTCAAATCGATTGTAGTCCCGATGGGTTGACCCCGCCCCCAACTCTGGAAATCCAATTCTCCATTTTTCTGACGTGAAAAATAATTTTCGGTGATCCCCTTGTTTTTCTGATCGAAGTCTTTGTTGGACCCGAGGAGTGGAACCCCACCTAATTCCGAAAATCTAATTCTCGAGTTTTAACCCTTTAAAAATATTTTTCGTGACCTTTTCAGTTTTTCAGTTATAATTATTTGTGGGATCCAATGGTTGACCCAGCCATCAACTCTGGAAGCCTAATTCTTGATTTTTCAGGCTTGAGCAATAATGTTCCGTGAACCCCTGTTTCGTTGGTCGCAGTATTTTGTGGGTCTGATAGGTAAACCCACACCAGCAACTCCGAAAGTCTAATTTTCGATTTTGAATTATTAAATTTTTATTTTCCTTGTTTTAATAAAATCTATTGCGGACTTGAGGGGTGGAGCCCATCCTGAACTCCGGAAATCTAATTCTCGATTCTTCAAACTTCTGAATTATCTTTTGTAAACCTCCTCTCATTTCGATTGCCACATTTTGTAGACTCGAAAGGTGGATTCTTGCCCTCAACAATTCTGGATTTTTCGACCTTTAAATTATTTTTGATGAACTTTTTAATTCTTCGATTAAAATATTGGTGAATCCGAGGGGTTGACCACGCTCCCAACTTCGAACGTCGGTCTAGATTTTTCAGGCTTTTGTTGATCGAAGTGTTTTGTGGATCTGAGGGGTGGACCCCAACCCCAGCCCCAAAAATCTAATTCTCGATTTTCAGCCTCTCAAATATATTCATGGGGACTGTTTATTTTTTTCAATTGAAATCTTATGTGAGTCCGAAGGGCTGATCCCACCCACGACTCTGGAAATTAAAATCTCAATGTTTCAGGCTTAAAAATCATTTTTTGATCAACTCTTATATTTTGGATCGAAGTCTTTTGTAGATCCAAGAAGTGGACCCCCACCCCAACGCCGAAAATCTACAGGCTTCAAAAATTGTTTTCCGTGAAACCATAGTTGTTGTATTGAAGTCTTCTGTGGACACGAAGGGTGGCTCCCCCACCCACAAGTCCGAACATTCTAATTCACGATTTTTCGGCATGTAAAAATATTTTTGGTAACCTTTTTATTTATTTTTTTTTTGAAGATTTTTGGGGCTGAGGAGTGGACCCCACCCCCAACTCTGTAAGTCTAACTCGTGATTTTCCTTCTTCAACAGTACTTTTCCGCGAACCCCTTATTTTGTCGATCTAACTACTTTGTGGAGTAGAGTGACCCCGAACTCCGAAACTCCAATTCTCAATTTTTCGGCCTTTAAAAATATTTTTGGTGACCTTTTTATTTTTTCTGTTGGAATCTTTCGTGCAGTCGTTTATCTACTTTAAACATTATTTTTCGATAAATGTGACCGTCCAAATTAAAAGGGCACGTCGGTACGAAACATTAATTTTACAGGAGACACATAAAGATTCAAACGTGAATCTCGAGAACGCGGTAACCTATCGACGCCCACTCTTGCGCTCTATCACTTTCGCTTTTTCGAGTTCACAGACTCACAGTGTTGAAGAGTATTCTTTGACCTACCAAAATCGAACATAATGTCAAAGTCGATTTTTTGGACCGAAGTGCCCTTGTAGTATGGACTATGGAGGGTCACAAATTTTTATTTTTTCCATCTAATTGTTTTGGTGATTCGATGGTGGACCTCCGCCTCAGGCTCGGAAAATTTAATTTTCGATTTTTCAGAATTTAATACTTATTCTTCGAGTAACTTTTATTCTCACAATCTGAATCTTTTGTGGACTCGAGAGGTGACCCCCTTTTTCTCGGTTTTCCGAACTTTGAAACTTGTGTTTCGTGAACTTGGTTATTTTTTAGATCGGTAGTTTTTGAAGCCGGGAGATAGATTGTCGCCCCAACTTTGAAAATTTAATCCTCGATCTTTCGGATCTGGTTGAACTTTTTATTTTTCCTATTTCATCTTTCATGAGTCGGAGGTGTGTCCCCCACCTTCAACTTCGAAAATCTGTTTCTCGATTTTCGAGACTTTATTGGTGACCCTTTGTGAATTGAAATCTCTTGTGGACCTGAAGGGTAGACCTCCGCCCCAACTGCAAAAATGTCATTCTCGATATGTTGAACCTGGAGGATGCCAATGAATACAACCTAAACATGAAGCCACTATAAACATATTAGGTATGTAATATCAGATAAATGCACCATATTCGACGTTGTTCAAGTTTTCTCCTCTAATCTGTATGAAATATTTTGCATTAATGTGCGAGAGATTCTTTTACGTTTCCGAAAGTGCACAAAGAGCAACAAAAAAAAAGAGAGAGAAAAAAGCCACCTTAAAAACAACGATCGGACCTTGAAAACCGTTCATGTAAAACAAACTAATAAAACTACGAGCTATTCGTTTGTTCAAGTTCCGGTTTTAGTTTTTCTTTTCACCTTCCTTAAGACATATATTTTCACTTGCCGATCCATTAAGGGATATTTCGGCTTCTATTATCCAATGCACGTACAGGTTGTAAAATTGATTACCTCCTTTCAAAAGAACTATTTAGTAGTACGTAGTACTTTGGCAAGACCGCATATTCGCAAACTGTAAATTGAATTTAAAATGTTCATGCTACGTATTCAAAGTAGCCTGTTGATGTATCGCGAATGTGTTTATTGGATCATCAACTGAACTACAACATATTCACGCAAAAAATAATATTATGATGGCTGCTTCAGGCGCGTCCACAGTATGTCGAGCGACAAAAGTCGTATGTAGTGTGGACCGTACGCTCCACAAAGTCGCGTCACTTGATTTTGTCGAGCGACATGTCGAACGCGATCCGGCACTCGTCGGTTTCATTAAGCCCATTGGTGAAATTTTGTAGTGAAACCACATGCATTCGTTCAGGGCCGGATTTAGGGGGGGCATGGGGTCCATGGCCCCGGGCCCCCACATTTATCCATCGAAAATGGGTCTCCCACAAAGGAAAGTGAAAAACACCATGTGGGAAAAAATGAAAGGCTGCTCTGCGTCAGTGGTTTTTGTCATTTTGTTGGTAAAAATAATAAAACTTTTTTTTAACGTTTGGTGTTTACATCCTTGTCAGAGTTGCCGCGGTACAGGCTCTACTGTACAGTACATGTCATACAGTACGACGATATACCTATGTATAGGTATATGACAGCCGATATAGTGGCGTCAGCGGCACTTTTGATATTTCATGCAACCGCTTGGACCTACATTGCTTATACTGTCGCCCTCTACACGTCTAGACACTAATCTTGCAGTCATAGGGAAAACAACGAAACGTTTCAGAATTATCTTAGTTTTTTTTTTTTTTAGTATGAACTCTATAGGGCAAGCGTGTTATGATTATCATACAACAATGATTTCGTAGTGCTAGTATATTGTATTGTCGTCTGTCGTGTAAGTTTGATACATTACTAGCGTTAACTTTTCCTGTGAGTTTTGAATGCATTTTCGTAAATAAAACGGAAAAAATGGCAGATCGACATAAAACTCAGCGATCGTATAAAAGTGGTTCTCAGAAAAGAAAAAATCGCGAAGAAGGACGTAAAAAAAAGGAAGCTGAGATACTGAAGATTCAAAAACTAGATACGTTTTTTTCTTAGAACTGATTCTCAGCCTTCCACTTCCAATTCAACTCCTGTTGAATGTCATCCAGATCCACTGTCTACTTGTTTCACTTCTGCCGACGTCGAATCTCATACCAGAAACGCATCTAACTTCATCGGATGTCCAGTCTCAATCACAGACTTCAATTGAATGTGAATGTGAAGCCAATGACCTACATTCCGTTGAAAGTGTCGAAGAAGCAGATAATCATCTGTCGATGTCAATTTGAAATGTGATGTTGGTTTATGGACCAGGTCAGTCACAAAAGTTATTGATTACTGGATTAAACAAGGATCGAGTAAACTGCAACACTGTGATAGCAAATTGTTTTCAAAGTATAGCGCTACTCAGTCTCGAAGTGACATCATCGATAGTGAAAGAAAATGCAATATCTCTCTTTTTCATCGGATGCAAAAAAATCAGAAGAAAGTCAATCGAACATGGCTGTGCTTTTCTCCTTCTACAGGAGAAATTTACTGTTACATCTGTAAACTTATGACGGGTCCGGAAAACATCTCCAGCTTAGCCGGAGAAGGGTTGTGCAACTGGAAACGTGCGTCTGAAAAACTGACTCAGCATGAAACATCGAAAAACCGCATGTGAATGCAGTTCTCGCTTTCTCTAGTCGATCACGTGACATAAATCGTATTGATCGTGCACTAGTACAGCAGGTAATTCTGTTATAATTGTTATTGTTATTGTATTTTACGAGTGCATAGATTCTTAAATCTCAATAGGCGCTCTCAGTTCTATGTACTTATAGAAAAAATTCATCTTTCATCATGTTAATTTAATTTTTTTTAAATAATTTTGTAATTTTGACAGACTGAACAAGAAGCAAAATATTGGCAAGAAGTACTGAAGAGGGTTGTCAGCGCAGTAAAATTTCTTGCAGAACGTGGCTTAGCTTTCCAAGGTGAAAATGAAACTTTGGGTTCTCCAAACAATGGTAATTATCTCGGCTTACTTGAATATAGCCTATTACATGCAAAAAATTGAAGCTTTACTCCATTTTAATTCATTATCGATTGAGTAACCATTTTTTACGATTTTTCGGACTTCTGAGTATACGTTCCCTTCTGAAATTTCTAGTTATGGTCCTTAGAGAGAAATTCAAGAACATAAAAATACTACATAAATCAATGATTTGTGAGTTAAATACTATTACGGCTACAAATTTCACTGTTCTGATATACCTTATGACTCTTTAAAAGACTTCGAACAAAAAAAATAAACAGGGGCTCACGGAAAATTATTTCTTAAGCCGACCAAATGGAGAATTCAATTTCCGAAGTTGGGGTCGGGGTCAACCCAACGGATCCACAATAGATCTGAATCGAAAAAAGTTAACCATGAATAATCTTGAGAGGCTGAAAGATCGAGAATTAGATTTGCGGAATTGGGGTGGAGACAATCCATCGGGTCCACAATATTATATTATTATTTTTATTTACTGAGAGTGTTATTGCCTTTTGCTGCTATAATCTAACTATTATTAAAACAAACGTAAATTATTAGAAGAAGGTTAACGTATTATTTGAATTGAAAAAGTAAGACGTTCACCAAGAATAACATTGAGAAGCCGGAAAATCGAGTTTTAGATTTTCGTCGTAAGGTGGGAGAGTTATTCCTTGATCCACAAAAGATCTCGATTAAAAATAATGGGCTTATGGAAAATTGTTTTTCAACATCTACAATCAAGAATCTGATTATCGGAGTTGGGGTGCGGTCAACCCCTCGGAATCACAAATTATTTCAATCAAGAAAATTAAAGTTCACCAACAAAAACTCGAAAGTATACTCTTTTGGTGTTGGGGGCGCGAGTCCACGTTTCCAGTGTACAAAATGTAGCAGTTGAAAAAAGGGGAGGTTTACGTAAAAGAATTCAGAAACTTGAAGAATCGAGAATTAGATTTCCAGAGTTCAGGGCGGGCTTCACCCCTCAAGTCCACAATAGCTTCCGTCTTTCAGTTCCACGTTCTCGTCAGAGAACTGGGGCCCTGGGTGGCAAAGATAAGCGCAGGATAAAAAAAAATGGAAAAGCTACGTGGAAGCGTATGCCCAAAAATGGGCGGAGGTACTCACACACACGCACACGTTTGGTCGACAAACGGCGCAAAATGTGTCTGCCCATTAAAATTTTTCAATCTCATTATTTCTCTCTAAATTGATTAGCGCCGCCGCACGTTTTTCGACTGTCGTCGCAACATACGCTTATTTCATTTTTGTAAGTATTTTATAAATGCAGGCGGCGGCGCACCGGGCATTTGCCCGAATCGCCCTATGACTTATCCGCCCCTGGAAGAGGCTCAAGGTGATAGGTCCACTTTCATTGAGTAGACTGTAAAAAATACATGTATGTGCTTTGTAATACAGTACAAACATAAAGATGTATGCACTGTGACGAAATTAGGAGGCCCACAGTGTACCAAAGAACCTTCAGATGTAAGTAGCATCTTCTGGATGCCCCGTGTAATGAAAGCGAGGCCTCATTCAGAAAATAAATATTTGTGTTTGAAACCATAATGCATTGCAAAGGAGTAGTTGATTTCAGCAGGTTTTCAAGTTACTGGCCTACCTATCGTTCTTTTTCTTTGCAGCGTATCCATAGTTGAGTACTTTTACTCCCTATTTGTTGCTATCTGCCCTCGCCAGATGCCCCACATATTTCCACTTAAATTGTTGGACATTATATCCTATATCCTCGCCTCCAGCCATTTCGTACAGTTTTTCATTTGAGATTTTGTCTACCCATCGTAGTCCTAGAAGTTTCCTCAACATAGATCTGAACGTAATTTGTAGCTTCACGATTTGTCTCCTGTAAGGGACCAGGTTTGTACTCCATACTTGAGAGCTGGTACCGTTGAGCTATTTAGTGTTTCCATTTTGAGGAAGGTGTTGAAATTCCGGCAAAAAAATACATTTTAATGCCCAGAGGTTGTTCCACCCCTGTTTAATACGCCCTCATAATTCCTTTATCTCTTTCTTCGAAACTAATAATCTGTCCCACAGATATTCGATTCTGTTACCTCTTCTATCTCTTGCCCATCGATTATTAGATTTTTTCTTTCCACTCTTCCGATTATTTTTGATTTGCTACCATTCAGTTTGAGGCCAGCTTTTTTTGCATTCCCTCAATAGCTTTTCTGCCATTTTCTTCAACTCCTTACTATTTTCTGTAAATAAGATAATATAGTTTGCGTACCTTAAATTACTTAGAAATTCTCCATTTATTTTTAGTCCCCTTCTTTTCCACTTCAGATTGCGAAATACATCTTCCAAAATGCAGTTGAAGAGGTTTGGCGACAAGGTATCCCCTTGTTGAACTCCGCTCCCAATTTTGAATTCCCTCCCTTTGCTTTTAAGGCTAGCTCTTGCACTCGAATTTGCATAGTAATTCTGTATATGACTTTAATAAACCCACTTTCAATTCCCTTATTTTCCAGTGCTTTTAACATATACTTATGATCCACTGAATCAACTGCCTCATGAAAGCCTATGCAAAATATTTCAATTTCTACATCATATTCGTGTGTTTTTTCAATAATTTGGCTCACAACGAAAATATTCTTTACAGTTGAGAAGCCTTTTCTGAATCTCGCCTGTTCACTCCCCTGATGATTTGAATCCAGATGGTTATACATACGTCTTTTTAAGACTGCCATACATGCTTGAAAGATGTTCGATGTTAAGCATATTGGCCTGTAATTTTCAATGTGTTCCTCCCTCCTTGTTTGTGTAATAATATTATTTTGGCCAAGTTCCACTGTTTTGGTCATGTTTTCATAATTCCGATTTTGTTAAATATTTTAACCTGGTGTGGCACTCTCTGATCGCCAAACCTTTTCAGCATTTCGTTCGTAATTCCATCCGGTCCCGGGGCTATGTCATTTTTCAGTCTACATATTTAGTACGTATTCCACTTCTCTCTCCATTATTTCCGGGATTTCTTCCTCCTTTCACCCTCCAGTTTTTGCTATTTTCATGAGCTCGTGTTTTGCTCGCGGTATAAGTCCTCGTAAAAAATTGTTGCTGCCTCTAGAATTTGTTCTTGATTCTTAGTTACTTTTCCTGTCTGATCTTTTAGCTTCAGCATGACGTCTCTCCCGCCATCGAGTTCGAGCCTAACTTTTTTGGTGGACCAACTTTCTTCCAAAATATCTGGAATTTTTTCCTAATCATATTTCTTAATATGTTCTCTAACATTTTTCTTCACCAATTTTTGTATTTTAGTTCGCTCAGGTTTGTCCAATGGTGTTTTATTTCTATTTTTCCAAAGGTTATTCTTCCTGATTCGAGAGTCTATTTTAAAAGCTTATCCCTGGTTTTCTCTTTAACCCTCGTCACTCCAAACTCTTCAACCGTGTTTTTTAAAGTTTGATCCATACTGTCGTAAAAATTTTCCTCGACTTTCATTTCCTCTTGCACTGATTTTAGTTTCTGGCGTGCGTCCTCGTCCTTTCTGACTGGGATAATCCGCCTTCTTCTCCCTTTACCCTTCCTGTGATTTTCATACTGGACTCACTGCGCCGGGATGCTCAATTACTTATCCACATGAGATTTCAATTCACAGAGGGTCACCAATAAAGTCTCGAAAATTGAAAAACAGATTTTCGAAGTTGGAGGTGGGGGACACCCCTCCAACTCATGAAAGATGAAATAGGAAAAATAAAAAGTTCAACCAGATCCGAAAAATCGATAGTTAAATTTTCAAAGCTGAGGCGACAATCTATCTCTTGGCTTCACAAAACTACCGATCGAAACAAATAATCAAGTTTATGAAACATAAGTTTCAAAATTCGAACAACCGGGAAAAAGGGGGTCACCTTTCGAGTCCACAAAAGATTCAGATCGTGAGAATAAAAACTACTCGAAGAATAAGCATTAAATTCTGAAGAATCGCTGCTTTGCTGGCTGAGCTGAGAAGGCTGAGCTGAGAAGGCTGAGCTGAACGAAGTTAGCCGTGGGCGCCGGTGTCGATGGCAGCTGTGTGTTCAGAGCCGTTGAACATTATTGGGATTTGCGATACTGAATGATCTTCGGCCTATAGGTACTCACATTTGAGAACCACTGGGCTATCTGATTTTTGTTCCTCCGAGATTCCAACGTTTAGTTTTTTAGGTGTTTCGCCGATTTTTTTGTTATTCGCTCGTTCCAATAAAACGGGACAGTGTCAATGAAATGAAAATGCCATTCCAGACAATAGCGGCATTTCGGCTGTTTGTTGTCCGGCAACGCATTTGAGTTTGAGGATTCTTTATTACCCTGCATCGGTTTCGTGTTGCGTGCTGTAGCCGCGGATGCATTATCCATCTGTTCCTGCAGAGAGACAAGTTTATTACCGTCCTGACCTTTTGATGCGTACTGATAGAACGGTTTCGGTTTTTGCCTTTGTGCTAATTCTCGCTCCAGGTTGCTCGCTGAGACTGTTAGCTCTTCGGCAGACGTGAACCCGATGGTAATTAGGTTGGCGCGCAAAGTCTGCGGCTCTTTCAGTTGTGTAATCAGGAGCGGTATTGAGATCCGTTTCGCCAGCCCCCCAAATTGGATTCCGAAGTCAAAAACTATCTCATAATTTTGTACCTATTTTGTTCCAATTTGTACCACCAATCCCGAATTTTGTACCCACATCATTATCCGCATTTTTTTAAAAATAAATTTGGGAGGCTAGCGAAACTTAGCACCCCCAATTGAGAATATCGCACCAGAAGTGATACGGAAATTTTGTACCTATTTTGTACCAACAATATCAAATTATGTACCCTCTCCCTTCCTCACTTATTCACAAAATAAGTATACCTATAGCCCCCCCCCCCATGGAAGCATTCGGCACCCGGAGTGGTATCAAAATTTTGTACCTATTTTCTTACAGTTTGTTCCTTGTTTTTTCTAATTCAGTCCCTTGTTCGCGCGACATTGAACGTTCCCCTTATGCTTTGCCTACTTTCAGAGGAAATAGTAAGTGGTCATCCAACGTATGAAGACTTTGTTACGTGCTCACCGAGTCGCGAAAGAGAATAACGACAAGTTTTGAAACTTAACCCTTTTAATTGATGAATTAGATCGACACATACATCGTAAGTTGCCTCTTGGCATCAAGAAAGAATATGAATGCCGTTCGACTACATGACGAATGCTCTTAACCTAGCCTTAACTTCTAGTTTTTATAGCCACAAGAGGAGAGATCAGTAGCTTGTCTCAGATCGAAGTCTGATTGAAGTTCAATAATTACGTGTATTTCGTCTGAACGTTTCGGATGTGTCGAAAGTTGTACTTTGTTGTTTTCTTTAGTTGCTCTTAATTATTATCGGCCTGATACCATAATTTAGATAGATGCTCGGTATATAACCGTAACACCTCCCCCCTAAAAGAAAAATTTTGTAATGTAATGAAAAAATTTTCCTAATTAAAATTTAGAAGTTCAAAAAAGAATACTATCTGATTTTTCCTCTTATGCTACATGTCAAAGAATAATAAAATAAAATAAAAATAATAATAAAAATGAACGAGAGAAAGAGAAAAAAAAAATAATAAACAAATAAACTTAAACAAAAAATTTAAAATTACTGTACAAGGAAAATGATGATTTCCGAAAAAAAATTTTACGATTCTTCATCATTGTCAGTTTCCAGTCCGCTATCTAAGTCGGCATTATGGTGGATATCGCCTTTGCTTGGTTCGTTTATCTCTTCGTACTCAGGGTTTAAAGGTTGCAGTTCTAGCCTTATTTGTGTACCCGTTTGTTGACCGTTTTGCGTCTGGCTGTCCTCGTGTGATCTCTGGTTTGGACCGATGTTTTTGTTTTTGCAGCACCATTCGAAATAATATTTCATACAATATCTGGCTTTTGTTCGTGGTTCGCGCTGGTTAGTATCGACGTTATACAGGTGTCCTTGGTTTTCCGCTGGTTGAGTGTGCTTTCCGTGCATAGGTGATAGTTTTCTTCTAATTCAATGCAGGTTGATAGGTCCTTCATCGCCACGTGATTGGAATAGGTTTGGTCTGTGATCAAGTATTTGGTGTTGGAATCGAGGAAAAGGTACGAATGGGTTTCATTTTGGATTTGAAAAGGTAAAGGATGTAACTTGTAAAGTGCAAATTCTGATTTTAATACTATAGGTATCTGAATTTGAAAAATTAATAATTTTCGAGGAGTTACAAACACATCTATTTTACATAGGTCAATATATTTGAAAACTGTTAAATAATTTGTATCAAAGGGGAATTCTCTATCCTGTGGTAATTTCGCTATTTCTAATTTCCTGCTTAAACGTGCTGGCGTAATGATAAAAGGCCCGGTGAATTATGCCTTTCTTCGCGAATAGAATTGCGTTCGTCATTTCGTCATACTGTTCCAAAGTTTTTTCTAACGTTTCCACCAAAAAGTTTTCATGCATCCCCAGGTTTTGTAAAATTTTAATTTCGTCCAATTCTTTTTCTCCATTTGATATCGCATCTTCCAATTTTCTAAAATTTTCGTTTAGGGTTTTCTGTGATTGTCGAGAATTGTTAGCTACTATTTCCATATCTGTTAATGTCGTTTTCATAATATGTAACTGCCCCTTCATTATTTCCTCTATTTTCCTTTTACTTATTTGGGGTTGGCTCAAAGCTTCGTCATAACGTTTTTTGTCTTCACTGTCTGGAGTTCCTATTACCCATTTTAATACAGTTGATAGACCTGGTGCGATTCCGTTTTCCAAAAATCTCTTGCTTCTTTTCTTTTCTTTTTTAGTTTTTTCGTTTCCCTCCAGAGCCGAATTTTGATTCCCAATTAAATGCTGTATATTTTCGAATTTTTCTGTCAATTTATCTATGTACGAACTTATAAATCGAATTTGTTGATTACACTGAGTTGACATATTCTTTGCCATTAAGGATATACACAATCCATACGTATTTCGTACTTCCTCCTGTAATTTTTCTTTGTATTTTTCTTGTGTCGTCATATTCAAAAAGGTCGCAATTTTAAAAGCTTCGTTTGTGATTTTTGCTCTACCAAAATGTTCAAAATAAATCCCCGTGTTTGAATCTAATTCCATTGCTATTGGTTCTTCAATGTCTGATTCGTCGATCATAAGTAGGTATATTAATTGAGAAGATTTTGGGAATGATTAAGAGAAAAAGGATTAGCAAGATGTTATTCATTTTATTCGCTTGTACCTGCAACATAGGGTTTCAACATGTCAGTATGATAATTCTGACTTTTGTTTTTCTTGATCTTAATTTTTAAAGAGTTATTGGGGTTGATTTGTTCTACAGTATAAGGTCCTGAATACGTTGGTGATAATTTTTTCGTTTTCCCCTTCTGAGTGATTTTATTCTCGATTACTACTTGATCTCCCACTTTATAGTTTATGATGCGTTTTGTCATATTGATTTTTAGATTTTTCTTTCGCTTTTTCTATTTTTTCTTTCGCTGTTTGATGAATTTGACTCAACCTGATTTGTAAGTTACTATAGTAGTCATCGTACGTGTATTTAAATTTTGGTGGTCCCGAGATTGAGTTAGGAATAAAAGCTTTATGGCCAAATACTAATTCGTAGGGTGTTTTTCCCGTTGTTTCATGTACGTGTGTATTGTAAGAAAAAAGTGCGTATTGTACGTATTCATCCCAGTCATTCTGATTTGCGTTTATGTAGTGTTTGAGATAGTCTTTCAAAGTTGAGTGCCAACGTTCTAATGCTCCATTACTTTGGGGTCTGTATACTGACGTGAAAATATGTTTTGTTTTCAGTAATTTCAGCAAGTCCTTAATAATTTCTGACGTAAAAGATGGACCATTATCGCTAATTATATTTTTCGGTAATCCCATTAATGATGAAAATTTCAAAATTTCTTTTGCGATTGTTTTAGCTTCTTGATTTGGAACTGCTACTGCATATGCAAATTTTGTTAAGTCGTCTTGTATTGTTATCAAGTATTCGTTCCCGTTTAGAGTTATTGGCATTTTTCCTACCGTATCAATAAAAATTCTCTCGAAAGGTTCCGACGCTGTTGTCGTAATTTCCATAGGTGCTTTTGTCGGATTCCTATTTACTTTGTTAAGTTGACAACTTTTGCATGAAGTTACATATTTCATAATGTCTTTTTTCATTTTTGGCCAATAGTATTTTTCTTTGATTTGTTCATACATCCGTTTTACTCCTGGATGTCCGGCATTTAACGTCACATGATGGTCATCTAGGATTTTCTGTCGATTTTCCTTTAGTACCATAACCTTTTCATCTGTACAAATCGTGATTTTAATTTTTGTTTTTTCAAATATTCGTATCACTAGATTTTTTAATTTTTCAAAATTAATAAAGTCATTTTTGTCCGTCGTCGAAATGAAAATTTCTTCAATGTTGTTTGTAACCAAAAGATTTTTTAAATTTTCTATACATGTAGCTACGTCTTCCAATTTTGCTTTGTCAGTCGCATTCTTTTTATAGAAACACAAAAAGAGATCTCGTTTTTTACTTTTAGCATGATAAATTTCACTAATTTTGCTATTTTCCGGAAATTTTCTCAGTCCGAATCGTTAAAATTTTTCTAGTTCCCTTGGCTCTTCTGACATAATGGGCATGAGTATTGCTATTTTTGATTTTGAAAAAATTGAGTCCTTTATTACGTCTAATGTCGTATTTCTATCTTCATTTGTTGTTGACCCACTCGTGATTTTCAACATTTTTTCCATGTTTACTTCAGTTAAAGGATTTCGTATCCTACTTAAGGCGTCTGCGATTTTGTTAGTACAACCTGGTTTATAACGTATGTCAAAATCATATTCTTCCAATTTCAGTCTCCATCTAAGTAGTCGTGAGTTTCCTCCTTCTTTTACTTTTGATAGCCAAATAAGTGGTCTGTGGTCCGTATAGATTTCGAATTTGTATCCAAATAAGTAATGTCTAAAATGTTGTACCGACTAAACGATTGCTAAAAGTTCCTTTTCAGTTGTTGAGTAGTTACATTCTGCTTTATTTAAAGTTCTACTTGCAAATGCTATTGGTTTGTCGTTTGGTATTTCTCCTTGACTTAAAACTGAGCCTATTGCATAATTTGAACTGTCCGTTGTCAGTATGAATGGTTTGTTAAAATCTGGAAATTGTAAAACTAAGGGTCCTGTTAAAAATTCTTTTAATTTTGTAAAGGCTTCTTCTTGTTCATTCTTTCAAATAAAATCTTCCCCCTTTTTCAATAATTTTGTTAATGGTTTTGTTATTTTCGAATAGTTTGGTATGAAACGACGATGGTATCCTGATAAACCAAGAAAAGTCTGTAAAGTCTTTACATTTTGGGGTCTGGTGTAATTTTTTACACTTTCAATTTTCGCTGGGTCTGGTTTGCACCCTTCTTCGTTTATGATATGTCCTAAATAAGTGACCTCTTTTCTCAAAAATTCACATTTTTCTTGTTGTAATTTCAAATTATTTTTCTGTAGTCTTTCTAATACTATTTCCAGTTTCCTGTTATATGCTTTGTGGAGACTGATTTTAGTGTGTAGATGAGAGAACAAATTAGAATGAATAGAGAACAAATTATTCGGGATTGGTGGTACAAAATGGTACAAAATAGGGACAAAATTCTGATACCACTCCGGGTGCTGAATGCTTCCATGGGGAGGGGGCTACTTATTTTGCAAATAAGCGGGGAAATACAAACGATTGCACCCACTTTCAAGTCAACAGGCACACATGGGGGGGGGGCTATTGACCTACTTTTAGTTTTTCTCATTTATCCCCGCAAAGAATGAAGCACAAACGACGGGATTTAAAGCACAGACATACACAAACGAAGCACAAACGATCGCACCCTCTTTCGAGTCAATCGACCAATATGGAGGCCCACGTGTCCCTAGCCCTTACTGACCCTCTATCCGTTTTTCTAATTTATCTCCGCCAGGAATGACGCACAAACGGCCGGAATTAATACCAAGTACAAACAAATGAATATTTTTTCGATACAAAATTTCTTTATTCTGTTTCTTTTTTTCTTTCTATCCTTTCTTTTCTTTTCACATTCTCGGGTTTGGAGGGGGCGTATTTCCTCAGTTCTGCTGAAGAGGAGCGGGGAGCGACCGCAACCGTGGCACCGTGTTTATTCTGCGGTCGGTGATTGGAAGCATACATGCGCCCAAACAAAGCACAAGTGAAGCATTGTTACGGTAATATACCGAGCATCTATCTAAATTGTAGTATCAGGCCGATAATAAATAAGAGCAACTAAAGTAAACAATAAAGTACAACTTTCGACACATCCGAAACGTTCAGACGAAGTACACGAAATTATTGAACTTCAATCGGACTTCGATCTGAGACAAGCTACTGATCTCTCCTCTTGTGGCTATAAAAGCTAAAAGTTAAGACTAGGTTAAGCGCATTCGTATCCATTCTCAATGCCAATGAGCAATTTCGATGTACATGTTGACTTGAATCATCGCGATTAAAAGGGTTAAGTTTAAAATCATGTCGTTATTCTCTCTCGCAACTCGGTGAGCACGTAACAGCATAAACGAATAATACATGTATTTTCAGCTCAGAATTCGAGCACTGGGGGCGGGGGCGTTGCTTCGGGTACCTCCTTGTATGCTATTGAAGTGGGAGTTGATCACAAATGAGTCTCTAGGAAGTACGAAGGTGCACAAACGAAGCACAAATTTCAGCATGCATTGGCGGAACATCTCGCTGTCATCTGGCCGGGCGCCATTACTTCTGTTGATAGCAGGGGAGGGGATTGAGCACAATAAAAATATAGAAAGCACAAACGTGCACAAACGAAGCACAAACGATTGCACCCATTTTCGGGCCAATCGGCCAACATGGGGGGCTACGTGTCTCCAGCCCCCCATTGACCTACTTTCAGTTTTTCCGATTTATCTCCGCAAGGAATGAAAAGCACAAACGACGGAATTTGAAGCACAAACGTGCACAAACGAATGCATGTGGTTTCACTACAAATTTTACCAATGGGGAGCTGGCGACATGGACCTCATCAAAGGATTGTCGAACGACATCTTTCAGTGTGGACGTAAGTGACTCGACAACGCCTGACTTAATCCACAGTTTATTCATTTTTCGCGTATGTTTGTAAAAACTATTGAAAGTTAGTGTGGACCTCAACACCGTTTTCGATCAAGTCGTTCGACTTCTGTTAAAGATCATTCGAGCAGGATGCCGTTGCACGTACATCGCTAGGACACATTCGACAGGTTCATCGAATGTAATTCAAAAGGCAACGTCCTGCTCAGCAACCTGTCTGTGATGTACGAAGTGAATAGGCGGAGAGAACAGTGCGGGTGTAACTTCTCTTTTCGGATCTTCGGAGGACCTTAGATGCTTCGATCACTTCTTCACAGGTCGTGGTCCGTACATTTGCGAACAGTTTATCCCGATTTTGTAGTTTATACTTCGTTTACCGTGTATGATTTAGAAACTTATTGCATCTGCATTTAGTGAACCAATTTATTCTCAATTAATTTGTTAAGTTTTATTTAATTTTAATTCGTTTTCCGACTAGTTCTTAAATACTATTTTTAATTAAAAGTGTTCCTTTTTTTCGAATAATTTCGTGAAGGCTGACCACCAGTTTACGTTTTTAATTTATATTGAGAGGACTGCCGAGTAAAATGTAAGTATAATTAAATATTTCGAAAATACTTAAATATTTTATGTTGCGCCAGAGGAAAGAAAGGTTTTATTATTACTAATTTCCACAGCTCCCTCCCCACAGTGGTGATTTTTATGGCAAAATGTATCTGTATCATTTGTGTATTGTTTGTGCAGAAATGTGCACAGTGTACCGCTCGTTGTGCACCCCCCCCCCCAACTTGAAGAAAAAAAGGGAAACCGCGGGGACCTGTGGAAATGGTAGTTTCTAATTTACACGTTTTACTTCAAATTGTGAAATTGCTTGTACAGATATGTATAAAGTACCGCGACGTTAATGTATATCGTCTCACCCCGTGGAAAGCATAAGGATAGTGTGGTTCCGACATTTCTCTCTATACAGGCTGTTCCACAAAAGTCCCCCACCCCCTGTTTTTTCTTTTCACGAACCGATGGGCAGATCTTCCCGGGACAAAAATGATTTTCCAGTCGTAAAGTCTAGTTTCTTCTGAGCTTAAAAAATCTTCTCCCCCTTTCAAGGGGGGCTGGAACCTACCACCAACATCGGAATTCTAAATAGGAAGGTATGCCTTTATGCATCTCGTTGGAAAGGCCATTTACTCCAAAATACGAATCCGTGGAAAAAAAAATCAAAATTTATCAATTTTGGAGGAGCAAGGGGCCTAGAGATGACCGAAATCCACCCGTGGTGACCTATCAAATGAATTATCGAAAATGGAGTTTTCCAGGTCGCTGATTTAGAATATATCCTTATTTTTCCGATTTGACTAACCCAGGGGGCAAAACATTCAAAAGTTTGGGGCAGAAGGGGTTATTTTACATGTTTTTCATTTTCTCTGATACAGTGTCTTTATGTACCTTGTTGGAAAGGCCTCTTTCCCCCAAAAGTAAAATCCGTGAAAAAATTTTGAAATTCGTCAATTTTGGGGGGGCAAGGGGCCTACAGATGACCAAATTCCGCCCAAAATCAAAGTGTGATGACCTATCAAACGAACTATCAAAAAGGGGGTTTGTCTAGGTCGCTGATTTCGAATAATTGCCTTATTTTTTCGATTTAACCCGTTTTAGAGTCTTAAAATCCAAATTTTCAACGTAAAATTGGTTCCATTATTCACAAATTTTTGACTTTCTGAATGCAGATTACTAAAGTGGCTTCATGCACATTGTTGAATAGGAAACTTCCTCCAGAGTATAAATTCGTGAAAAAAGTTTCAAAATTTATCAAGTTTGGGGGTATGGGGCCTAGAGATCCAAAATTGAAGCATCATGACCTAGCAAATAGACTATTGAACAAGCGGGGGTTTTCGAGGTCGCTAATTCCGAATGTCACATGGAAAAATCTCCGCTGATTTTTGGGGATTTACACCGGAATTTTGTTGGGAAAAAATCGCAAAGAATTTCTAAAGAATTATTTTGAAAACATCGGGGGAAATATTGGATGATTTTTAAAGGAATTTCATCGGAAATTGTTGGAAAAAATACCGATAACGTCCGAAGAATGTCATCGGAAATCTTTAGAAAAAATTTCGAAGAAATTTCATTGAAATTCTTCAAGAAAATTTTTCGCTAATTTTTGAAGTATTTCTGGGAAATACTCGGGGAAAATCTCTAACTTCCTCCAGAGTATGAATTTGTGAAAAAAATTTCAAAATTTATCAAGTTTGGTGGTAAGGGGCCCAGATATGACCAAAATCCGTCCAAAATCGAAGTATTATGACCTAGCAAACAGACTATCGAAAAGGGGGTCTTCGGGGTCGCTGATTCCGAATGTCACACTTTCCTCCCGATTCAATCCGTTTTAGGGCCCTAAAATTAAATTCTAGACTCAAAAGTGATTCTAATTTACAAATTCTTGAGTTTCTGAACGCAAGTTATCAAAGTGGTTTCATGCACATCGTTGGATAGGGCAGTTCCTTCAAAATACAAATTCGTGAAAAAAAAAAAAAATGGCAAATTCATCAATTTTGGGAGACAAGGTCTAACCCTAGCCAAAATCTATCCAAAATCAGGTACTTAAAAGTGATGACATTTACAAATTTTTGGATTTCTCACTGCGCAGATTATCCAAATGGCTTCATGCACGTCACTGGAAAGTAAACTTCCCCCAAAAACGAATCTGTGCGAAAAAAGTTTGGGTTCATCACGTGATTTCCTACATCCAGCGCATCCTAGGGCCCCGAAATCCGAAACTGGAATGAGAATGGTGGTGACAAGTACAAATTTTTGACATTTTGGGACTTACAAGACATACAGGGCTATTCAGTTTTCGTTGCTACATAGGAAAACCCGGTATGTTGCGTGGTAAATAAATAAGCGGGCACACGATGGCCATTAAACGCAATATTACTGTGCTCTGTGGCGCCGTGACGGACAACAGAAAATGCAACAATTGGGGGGGGGGACTTCTATAGTTTTTGAAGAATTTTATCGAAACTCGTCAGGAAAAATGTTCGATAATCTCTGGAAAATTTCTTCGGGAACTTTGAGGAAAATCTCGGATGATTTTTAAGGAATTTCATTGGTATTGTTAGAAAAATATTCCAATAATTTCCAAAGAATTTCTTCGGAAATGTCGGTGAAACTCTCCGATAAATTTTACGGAATTTCATCGGAACTCGGTAAAAATCGCCGATAAATTTTAAGAAAATTATTTGGAAATTCATGGAATTTTTTCCTAAAAAAAATTTTGGTGAAATTCCTTAAAAATCAGCGAAGATTTTTCCGTGTAACGAAAATCAGGTAACTAAAAGAGGGTATTTGAGGTCCCTGATTCCGAACGTTACACGGAAAAATCTTCGCTGATTTTTAAGGAATTTCACCAAAATTTTTTTTAGGAAAAAATTCCATGAATTTCCAAATAATTTTCTTAAAATTTATCGGCGATTTTTACCGAGTTCCGATGAAATTCCGTAAAATTTATCGGAGAGTTTCACCGACATTTCCGAAGAAATTCTTTGGAAATTATTGGAATATTTTTCTAACAATACCAATGAAATTCCTTAAAAATCATCCGAGATTTTCCTCAAAGTTCCCGAAGAAATTTTCCAGAGATTATCGAACATTTTTCCTGACGAGTTTCGATAAAATTCTTCAAAAACTATAGAAGTCCCCCCCCCCAATTGTTGCATTTTCTGTTGTCCGTCACGGCGCCACAGAGCACAGTAATATTGCGTTTAATGGCCATCGTGTGCCCGCTTATTTATTTACCACGCAACATACCGGGTTTTCCTATGTAGCAACGAAAACTGAATAGCCCTGTATGTCTTGTAAGTCCCAAAATGTCAAAAATTTGTACTTGTCACCACCATTCTCATTCCAGTTTCGGATTTCGGGGCCCTAGGATGCGCTGGATGTAGGAAATCACGTGATGAACCCAAACTTTTTTCGCACAGATTCGTTTTTGGGGGAAGTTTACTTTCCAGTGACGTGCATGAAGCCATTTGGATAATCTGCGCAGTGAGAAATCCAAAAATTTGTAAATGTCATCACTTTTAAGTACCTGATTTTGGATAGATTTTGGCTAGGGTTAGACCTTGTCTCCCAAAATTGATGAATTTGCCATTTTTTTTTTTTTTCACGAATTTGTATTTTGAAGGAACTGCCCTATCCAACGATGTGCATGAAACCACTTTGATAACTTGCGTTCAGAAACTCAAGAATTTGTAAATTAGAATCACTTTTGAGTCTAGAATTTAATTTTAGGGCCCTAAAACGGATTGAATCGGGAGGAAAGTGTGACATTCGGAATCAGCGACCCCGAAGACCCCCTTTTCGATAGTCTGTTTGCTAGGTCATAATACTTCGATTTTGGAGGGATTTTGGTCATATCTGGGCCCCTTACCACCAAACTTGATAAATTTTGAAATTTTTTTCACAAATTCATACTCTGGAGGAAGTTAGAGATTTTCCCCGAGTATTTCCCAGAAATACTTCAAAAATTAGCGAAAAATTTTCTTGAAGAATTTCAATGAAATTTCTTCGAAATTTTTTCTAAAGATTTCCGATGACATTCTTCGGACGTTATCGGTATTTTTTCCAACAATTTCCGATGAAATTCCTTTAAAAATCATCCAATATTTCCCCCGATGTTTTCAAAATAATTCTTTAGAAATTCTTTGCGATTTTTTCCCAACAAAATTCCGGTGTAAATCCCCAAAAATCAGCGGAGATTTTTCCATGTGACATTCGGAATTAGCGACCTCGAAAACCCCCGCTTGTTCAATAGTCTATTTGCTAGGTCATGATGCTTCAATTTTGGATCTCTAGGCCCCATACCCCCAAACTTGATAAATTTTGAAACTTTTTTCACGAATTTATACTCTGGAGGAAGTTTCCTATTCAACAATGTGCATGAAGCCACTTTAGTAATCTGCATTCAGAAAGTCAAAAATTTGTGAATAATGGAACCAATTTTACGTTGAAAATTTGGATTTTAAGACTCTAAAACGGGTTAAATCGAAAAAATAAGGCAATTATTCGAAATCAGCGACCTAGACAAACCCCCTTTTTGATAGTTCGTTTGATAGGTCATCACACTTTGATTTTGGGCGGAATTTGGTCATCTGTAGGCCCCTTGCCCCCCCAAAATTGACGAATTTCAAAATTTTTTCACGGATTTTACTTTTGGGGGAAAGAGGCCTTTCCAACAAGGTACATAAAGACACTGTATCAGAGAAAATGAAAAACATGTAAAATAACCCCTTCTGCCCCAAACTTTTGAATGTTCTGCCCCCTGGGTTAGTCAAATCGGAAAAATAAGGATATATTCTAAATCAGCGACCTGGAAAACTCCATTTTCGATAATTCATTTGATAGGTCACCACGGGTGGATTTCGGTCATCTCTAGGCCCCTTGCTCCTCCAAAATTGATAAATTTTGATTTTTTTTTCCACGGATTCGTATTTTGGAGTAAATGGCCTTTCCAACGAGATGCATAAAGGCATACCTTCCTATTTAGAATTCCGATGTTGGTGGTAGGTTCCAGCCCCCCTTGAAAGGGGGAGAAGATTTTTTAAGCTCAGAAGAAACTAGACTTTACGACTGGAAAATCATTTTTGTCCCGGGAAGATCTGCTCATCGGTTCGTGAAAAGAAAAAACAGGGGGGGACTTTCGTGGAACACCCTATGTATTAAAAACCAAAGATCCGCCGCTGCCTCCTCCTCCTCCTCCTCCTCCGCTGCCGCCTCACCCTGGAAAAAACTCCCATGGACCTGAGATCCAAATCCTGGCCTTCACTTCTACCAAGCGTCTCCTTCTCCTCCTTCCCCTCCTCCTTTATCTGCTCCGGAGGAGTTGGAGGAGGAGAAGGCTCCAGGGGTAGAAGGAGGGTTATGTTGAGGGAGGGGGTCGCCGAAGGAGGAGAGGGTAATATTGGTGGGTGATGGATCCAAAGTGGGGAGGCGGTCGTGGTTGTTTGAAAGGGGAAGCGTTTTTGGAAAATGGAATTCTGGAGAAGATCGTGGCGATGAGGGGCGATATGGAGGGTGAGGGTCCTGGTTGGGGAGAAAGGTCGTGGTGGGAAGAAGGATGATGCAAGAGGAGCGATTCCAATGGAAAATAAGGGACATGATGAGAGAGGGTGCTTTGTGGAGAAATGCGGTGGTGGGAGAGGAGGACTGTGTTGTGGGAGAGGGCCATGTTGGGAAAAGCAGGTGATGGAAGGGAGGTAATCATTGTAAGAAAAAGGGACCAAAGAGTTAAAAGGGGCCTGTTGGGGGGAGAAGAGCTGCAGTTGAGGGAGAGGCCCGAGTTAGGTGCTGCTGGAGAATGACGAGGCTTCCGGTAGGAGGAGTTTGGAAAACACGAATCGTGGAATTTATCATCAGGATTACATGGACCACCAAGAGGCCAGAGGCCATTTTCAATGCCGACACTCAGACAAAATTTCCGGGGAAAAGAAACTAAGGAAAACGTATGATTGAGAGTTGGGAATAAACTTTTGTTACTAACCGCTACTTCTACCTGCTCCGCCGCAACCTCAGTGATTCAAGTGATATCTTTATGAACAGGTACCATCATGTGAGTAAACATAGCACATAGCTAGTCGGGCTCAGAGTTAGACTATTGAAAGGGGGTACATCTTTTCAAAAACAGTAGGCCACGGGAGTTAAAACCACGGCTAACCATCCTATCACTGATCCTGAAGGTTTAAGTCATACGGGAGAATTTCATCTCGGATTGAAAAAGTTGAAGAAAAATAATTAAGAAAATAGATTTCGTACAAACTGTCACCTACCCGCAGGGGGGGGGCTCTTTCACCTCTCCTCCTGCGAGGCTATCGACGATTTTGCCCGCGGCTACCTTTGCACTCATGCTTATTTTGCATCCAAGGTAGGCGATTCGTCACTGTTGCCACGGGCAAAATTGTCTACCTCTTGAGTCTTACTAGGTATGTGCTATGTTGAATCAGTATGATAGTACCTGTTCATAGAGATATCACCTGAATCCCTGATGTTGCGGTGGAGCAGGTCGAAGTAGTGGTTAATAACAGTTTATTTCCAACTCTCAATCATGCTTTTTCCTTAGTTATCTTTTCCTCGGGAATTCTATACGAGTGCTGGCATTGAAAATGGCCTCTGCACCCTTGATGGTCCACATAATCGTGACAATAAATTCCAGGACTCGTGTACACTGATCCTGATGATGAACTTTCTATCACGGTCCAAAGCTGTTATTAACACCGAAAAGCCAATATTGTGTTACTCACAATACCAGAAATGTTTCTTGTCTACACCTATGAACTGAAATCTCAATATAATATAGTGTGGTAGAGTGTTCTTTTGGTTCATCTACACGACTTAAATTATTTTTTTAATGAACTTATACAACCCTTTCGGCCTCTGTTCTCTCCAGAGCCCTAGGATCCGGGCGCATGTCTCATTAAATGAATGGCCTAATAAATTATTGTAATACATTGAAGTTGTTAATTTCAGAATGGTAATAACGACATTATTAATCGGAGACAGCCAGACGAAGTACGTAAGATTCGATGGCGAGCTGAAACTAAGTATTTCTGGGCTCCGTCTGGACACCATTCCGCCAGAAGCGTGGCTTCAAATTGCTGCCTGTGGGAAGATTGTTGTTCATATTGGGACGAATAATATACCTCGTCACAATCTGAATGAAATAGTGAAAAAATACAGAGAGCTTCTGAGGACTATCAGGGCAGTTAACAGAAGCTGTTATGTATTTATATCCGCGATTCTACCACGGGCAGTAAGCGATGATTGCGGCTGGAATGGCAAAATTTACTCCGTCAACTGTGAATTGCAACGAATAGCGAAAGAGTAAGTGACTCTGGATTCAGATAGTCGAGTGAAGGTCAACGTATAATTTTGTATTTTAATAATTAAGAAAACCAATTTGGTAACAAATTTGCCTTACTATCACGTCTGAAACAAATACGGAAATAAGAAGCCATCATGGCTCCTGGGTGACCTTCCCTTAGGTCCAACACCATTCACGTTGTATAGAAAAATAATTGATTGGCTACACCGCTCCAGTGATGTAACAGTGCAGGTAGTGATCAAAAAGTTTTTGTTGACAAGCAATGATCTGTTTGTAATTCTCCTTTTAGATATATTTTGTGATCCTTTGAAATATTCTCCTACCTTCTTTCACGAACAAATATACTCGAATAGGGTTAAAGGGTCTGCAGAACGGGTTATACTATGAAAAATGAAACAACGTGGAAAATTATTGTCTTCTCCGTGGAAAATTATTGTCTTCTCCGGCTGTATTTCTACGGCCCCCCCAAAATGAGGTAGGGGGTTGGAATTAGCGGCACAAATTCGTGCCGCCTCCCGTGGGTCTACATTTTAATAAAAAGTTTGGGGGGGCAGGGAAATGTTGGCCTCCCAAATGAAGATAGGGGGTTGGAATTAGCGGCACAAATTTGTATTTTATTTGTGCTAATTGTGCTCCGTAGTCCCAGAATTTGTGCCGCCTCCTGTGGGTCTACATCTTGATGAAATGTTTGGGGGGCCACAGATATGTTGGCCCCCCAAATGAAGATTGGGGGTTCCATACCATAAATATACATCAGGCATTTTTTTGGGCGAAAATATTTTCCGAGAGCTTCGGGCCCATACCCGGTGAAATAGATTCGAAATGCCGAGACGAATTCAGAACCGTCGTCAAAATTGATTCACAGGCTATTTCTGACCCAGTATAGACCCCGCCCCCAGTGTAACCACATTTTTGACTGTATCTCGGCAACGGAGGACCAGCGCCTGATTTGGTCGACGAATTCGAACTCAGCGCGAAAAATTGAGTCAAAAACAGTCTTTAATTCAAAATTTTTAATTTTTTCAGATTTTGAAAATTTCTCAAAATTACATCATGTCATTTTTCGGGCAAAAATATTTTCGGAGAGATTCGGCGTCGGCGCTGGTGCTAGTTACTCAGTTTTTCGAGACGAATTTGAATCGGTCGTCCAAATTGAGCTGCAGTCATTTTTTCACGCAAATTGACCAATACTTCCAACTATTACGAGTGTATCCCAAGAACGGAGCGTCCCTGCCGAATTTGAACACCCAATTCAAACTCACCGTGAAAAATTGGTTCAAAAACAGTATTTATTTCAAAATTTTTGGTTTTTTCGAATTTTGAAAATTTCTTTATACTATATATACATTACGTCGTTTTTGGGGCTACAAAATTTTTGGTGAGCTTCGGCATTGGCGCGTGTGCTAATTTCTCAATTTTTCGAGGCGAATTCAAATCCGTTGTCAAAATTGAGCTACACTCATTTTGTCACCCAAGTTGACCAATTTTTCCAACGTTATCGAGGGTATCTTGAGAACGGAGCGTCGCCGCGAAATTTGAACGCCGAATTCGAACTGATTGTAAACAACTGAGTCGAAGATCTCGGATAATTTTTTCGCCCAAAATAATGCCTGATGTATAGTATGGAGAAATTTTAAGAATTTTTGAATTTCTAAAATACTGAGATAGCCACCTTATCCTACTAAATGTTTCGCGCCGAGTTCGAATTCGTCGACCAAATCAGGCGCTGATCCTCCGTTGCCGAGATACAGTCAAAGATGTGGTTACACTTGGGGCGGGGGCTATACTGGGTCAGAAATAGCCTGCGAATCAATTTTGACGACGGTTTTGAATTCGTCACGGGCTTTCGAATCTATTTCGCCGTTTTCGGGCCCCGAAGATCTCGGATAATTTTTTTGTCCCAAAAAATGCCTGATGTATAGTATGGAGAAATTTTAAGAATTTTTGACTTTCTAAAATACTGAGATAGCCACCTTATCCTACTAAATGTTTCGCGCCGAGTTCGAATTCGTCGACCAAATCAGGCGCTGACCCTCCGTGGCCGAGATACAGTCAAAAATTAGGATATACTGGGTCAGAAATAGCCTGTGAATCAATTTTGACGACGGTTCTGAATTCGTCTCGGCATTTCGATTCTATTTCGCCGGATCCGGACCACGAAGCTCTCGGAAAATTTTCTCGCCCAAAAGAATGCCTGACGTATACATACCTATGGTATAGAACAATTTTTTTTCTCGAAATTCCAAATAGATGAGATAACAACAAATTCCGACACAATTTTTCGCGCTGAGTTCGGATTCGTCGACCTAATCAGACGCTGACTCTCCGTTGCCGAGATACAGTCAAAAATATGGTTATAATGAGGGCGAGGGCTATAGAGGCTCGGAAAGAGCCTGTGAATCAATTTTGACGACGGTTCTAAATTCGTCTCGGCATTTCGATTCTATTTCGCCGGATCCGAGCACCGAAACTGTCGGAAAATTTTTTCGCCTTTAAAAATGCCTGATGAAGGGGGCACAAATTGTGGGAACCTCGAGCACATTTAGCACAAATTAGGTGAAGATTCGGGCCATCACACCCGAGCCCCCACCTCTTCCTAAGGGGGGGGGGTTGGGGCCCATATCCACACTGTTTTTACTTTCACCACGGGTTTCTTCGTTATCATTGTTGCCAAATCCGATGCGCAAAAACAGAAGTGTCGTTGCCTGAAACTATCGCACTTTCGCCTCATGAGTTAAAAAAAGTTTGAACAAAGACAACAAAACTTTGGATAGAATGGGTGTACCTCCCAAAATTGGGGTAGGATATGAGATACCGTGAAAAGGACCTGAAAAATGAATTCGGTGACAGCAGAAACCAGTTAATCTCTCCTTTTGAAGATCGTTTTTTTTTTTAAATATTATAATTTTTCCAGCACCCCTCCCCCCAAATTGAGCACTGGACAGTGAGCCCAGAGAATGCGGCACAAATTCTGAGACCTCGGAGCACAATTAGCACAAATTACGATAAAATTTGTGCCGCTAATTCCAACCCACTATCTTCATTTGGGGGGGGGGCAACATTTCTCTGCCCCCAAACTTTTCATTAAGATGTAGACCCACGGGATGCGGCACAAAGTCTGGGACTTCGGAGCACAAGTAGCACAAATAAAATACAAATTTGTGCCGCTAATTCCAACCCCCTATCTTCATTTGGGGGACCAACATTCCCCCCCCCCCCATAAACTTTTTATTAAAATGTAGACCCATGGGAGGCGGCACAAATTCTGGGACTTTGGAGCACAATTAGCACAAATTACAATAGAATTTGTGCCGCTAATTCCAACCCCCTACCTCATTTGGGGGGGGGGGACCTTAGAAATACAGCCGTCTTCTCCGTACATAGTAGGGATAAGTAAAGAATGTAATATTACTACCTTCACTTACAGGAGTTTTTGCAGATCTTTTATAAAGTATCACTTGTTACAGATTCGATGGTGTTTCAGTTTTGACAAATCGTAACTTCTGGGCAGGGCATGAACCGCGTCGAAATTTGCTGTCGGCCGACGGGCTTCATCTGAGTCCAGCAGGTGTGGCACAGTTGACAGCGAATTTCAACGCGGCTTTGTCAAGCCCACAGGTGAAGGTAGTAAGCGACGGGCGACGTTTTTCCAACGGCACTTACAGTGGGACTGTAATGCCGCAAACTCCACCTCAACTAATAAGTATAAGTAGGAAAACATATGCGACAGTTCTAGCGGGAACTGACGGTGAAAATTTTTCACCACCGATATTTATACCTACAATGTATTTTTACAATACGGCGCGTGTAAATTTACGGACAAATAATGGTAAGTCTGTCAACGTAGTTAGTAGATTAACGAAAACTAAAAACAGGTCCAAAGCAGATCATATTGGTAAGGCCAAGCGGGTGCATACGAATGCAATTTTACGAGTTCCTTTGTTGCGCCTGCGGAACAGGTTTTCTCTGCTGGTAGAATCGGATACCAGTAAGGAGGAATTACTGTTGGCGAACAAAATTGAGCACAGTAACATGGCTAATGATTGCAAGGCGCGCCTGGTTACTGGTGGCAGAGGCAAGACCTTTATTGACGCGCACGGACAAAGAAAGCTGTTGTCCCGCCGGGTTGTTGGCCCTCTTCTTGGTTGCGGAGAAAGCAATTGTGCTGACGACGGTTTTCAAGGGAGCAAGTTTGGCTCTCGTCGGGATAGTGGCCTTCTTCGCGGTGGCGGCGATAGAACTGCTGCCCATGACGCTGTCAGCGGGGTAATCAAATTGCATCAATGTCAATGGTGTAACAAGAACTTATCTTCCGCGTCTGCCCTGAGCAGACACAGGAAGACTTGCGTTGCTTCACAGAGCCCGTCAGGTTCAGGGCCGACGAATAAGAGAACTGTTGTTTATCCACGTTTGTGTGAAACGTGCAAGTGCACATACGCTAATAAACAGCGTTTTTCTGACCATAAAAAAAAGTGTGCGCCATGTGTTGAACTTCCGGGTGGAACAAAATTAGGAAAGGACACTTACATACATGAACAACAGTTCTCTGATCATAAAAAGAAGTGCTTACCAGCAGCCGGTACAAATCTTCAGGAACAAAACCAAGTGCCTATCGAAAACGAACCGTGTCAAATGGTAAGTGTTAAAGCCTACCGGTACATCTGCAGTATTTGTAATACTTCGTCCACGAATAGGAAATTCCGGATACGACACTCGTGCTCTAAATCCGCGAAATCCCGTCTTCTATGCATATGGCATGGCTGTTCAGAAGTATTTCGCACGTATGCAAATATGATGAAGCATTTTCAGGATTTCCACGAAGTACAAGAAGAAATGCTTGTATACGAGTTTCCTAATTTAGAAAAATATGAAGAGTGGAAAAGCAACGAACAAATTGACTCGTACATGTACGCTGTTAAGTGCTCAAAGAAAACTACGAAGCATGGCATAACATACTGGTATCATGCATGCCAATATGATACCGCGAGGTTTTATCGTGCTAGGTATGCGAACGGTAGTCTTAGTAGGAAAGGAAAACGGGTGGGCCGTGTTCCGCCAACAAACTGTCCTGCCAGGATGTATTTGACGATTGAGAAGAGTGGTCAAGTACTTGTGAGGTATCGTAATGTGCATTCCCACGAACTGACTTTCTCTAATACTAAGTGGCATAGACTGCCGAGTAACGCGGTTTCGTATATTACTAATGAGATCGCGCGAGGAGTGGGCACACATAGTATCAGGGACGTGCTTCAAGAAGATTTAATTGACTCTGTACTTTTACATGGAGAACAGACTAAAGGACAAAAAACTGAAACAAAGGAAACCCCGACTCTGACTGAAAAACCTAAAGTAACACAGTACATTACCTCCCGGCAGATCAATACAATTAAGTATAGATACAATAAACTGAGTTGGCTACATCCGAAAGACGAGGTTGCAGTACGTATGCTTGCCCATGGCGATATGAAGGCGAGCATGTTGGTGTACAAACAGCAATCCGGCAATGTCGAAATTGGCAACAAAAATTTAGATTCATTCCCAAATGCCGAAGAACTTTTTGCTTTCGGTTTTCAAAATTTAGATCAGAAGGAGATAATGAATACGGCTGGGCAACGAATGCTTTGTGTGGATGCAACCTACTCGACAAACCAGTATGGTTTTCAATTGATCAACTTCGTTGTAGTTGATAAATTTGGGAAGGGTTATCCGGTGGCCCATTTCATTACCAACCGGGCGGACAAAGACACCTTAACTTGTCTGTTCTCCAATTTCAAAACCAAGTACCCTGACCTACGTATACACAACTACATGACCGATGACGATCCGGCTTTATACGATGCCATAAGAAACATTTTTGGTGACAAAACGAACCATTATCTGTGCAAGTGGCATATTCTTCGAACATGGAGGAAACAGCTCGCTCAGAAAGTAAAAAATTTGGACTTAAGGGGTATAATCGAAAAGGATATCACAACTCTCTTATTGGAAAAGGATGGGACTAAATTTAAGGAGCTGGAGGCCGTATTTGTGGACAGATACACAGAAATGGGTGGTGGGGCAAAAAAATTTGTGGATTATTACATTCGAGATTATCAGAATCGAGCACAAAAATGGGCGATGTGTCACCGAAATACATGGCATTATGGCACTGATACAAACATGTACGTGGAGTCTTTCCATAACAAACTGAAAACGGAATACTTCAAACGCAAACATAACAGACGTCTAGAAGCGCTAATAAAAGTTCTCAAGCTCATAGAACGTCAAATGGCTATCGAATATGACCGCAAAGTCAGAATGAACGAACCGACTATCGAAGATTCACTTAGCGACCGTATGAGACACCTGAGGGGTATGCAGATTGGGGACGATAACATTACAAAACTGTGTGATGATGTCTGGAGAGTACGGTCGGTCTCTCAAATGTCATTTTATACGGTTACTAAATACTACACCGCATGTTGCATACCCGATCACTGCAATATAAAGTGCTCTGAGGCCGGTTGCGTAAACCTATGCCACTGCCTGTACACTTGCACTTGTCCTGATCGGGCAGCAATATGTAAACATATTCACAAGATCCATTCGATGTCGGTTTCTGAAACATTGTCGGTCGTTCGTCCGACTTCGCAGGCTGTGAATGATGATATTCATTGTCGAGTTCTGGTGCCTTCACAAGATTTGTATGTACCCACTCCCCGTAGGCGTAAATTGTACGTGAAACAGGAAGTTAAGAGTTTATGTATCCAGATTGGACGTTTGGCTCGCAAGAAGAGTCGAGCTCGAGACGTGACAGCTTGGCTGCAAGCTCGTAGGGCCCTTCTTCAGTTAAAGTCCATGCTGAACGTCTATGATGACCGTAATATGCCCATAGCGCAGGATAAAACAGGCTCTTTTTCAATTCCGAGACGAATTCTTCCAAATGAAAAATTTATAACACAGAAAAAACTGTATCGTACAGCCAAACTAAGAACCAAAAAAAATAGAAACAGGCCTACCAAACAATCTCGTCACGTTCGTCCTGTTTGCTCAGTTGATAATGAAAACTCTTTCGTGACTGAGACTGTCACTGGTCAGAAGTACATTCGTGACAGTCTGTTTAAGGTGGGTCCACATGAAATCTCAGTTCTTAGTTTGAAATCGTTAGACTACCATATTTCGCAAAATGAATTCAATACACTGAATGAATCCCTCGGAGATGAGGGGTTTGTAAGGGGTTGGCTGTACGATAACATTATCGACGCATACTTGTATACATTAACATTTGGGAAACATGAAGTAGTTGCAGTCGATGTTGCTGTAAATGCTGTCTTCAGTTTACGTGGACGAAGCAAAAATATACACCCTCAACATTGTCTTATGACTAACCCCGATTTCAATGTGATATTAATTCCATGGAACCCGTCAAGGAATCATTGGATGTTAATGGCCATTGAAATTACACGAGAACTAAATATAATTAACGTACTCGATCCAATGACAAATGACGAAACAATACGTAGGAAGGAAGCAATAACTTTAGGAATTAAATGGATTGAGGAGATTAAGAAAGTACGGTGTATTTCGGATAACATAAACATATGTTATCCGAAGCACGTTACACAGACTGACGGGTACAACTGCGGAGTGTATATCTGCTACTTCTGTGACCAAATTGTTAATCACAGACCGCTAACAAAAAAGTTTAATGAGCTGGATTATAGAAAAAAAAATGTATAATGATATCAAGCGTTTTTCAAATGGAAGGTTTCATCTTTAACTGTACAGACTGACACCCCCCCCCCAAAAAAAAAAAAAAAAAATCTGAGAGGGTAGAAATGATCAAAATTATCCCCCTCCCCCCAATTCCAATGCCAATAATTATATTTATAGGTACTTACAGTTATAAAAAATTTGTAAACGAATTAGTGCCATATGATACCGCAATTAATAGTACCGCACCATAACTTAACTCGCAATACACATACATATTATATGTTAGTCAAATGGAATTTATCCAGAAATCAAACATTGGATAGTTGTTGTAGTGGTAGTTGGTTAACGATCGACGCCAGAAAAGTGAAATTTGAGCAATTTGGAACCGAGGTATGCGACACTCAAGAAAAATAGTGTTATGTAACCTAATATAAGGTCCAGCCTGGTAAAATCAATATTATCATTTTAGTTATAACTTACTCATAAATTTCTATTTGAACCATGCTTAACTTTTTGTTTACCGAATTTCAGGTCAGGCTTATTAGGTATTAGGTTACAGGCCCACGACAACAAATCCCGTAGGACTATGATCGAGGGCACTGTTAATGACATTATGTCCTATGGGAGTCCAGTATTCGTCCATCGAATCGAGGCAAATCGCAACAAAATAGACAGCATGCACAGAAAAATGGTGATTGCATGCGGCCGGTTGTATAGAACTGTGCCATACCTAACTGCCTGTAGTATTTCTGGTATCCTCCCCCTGCGTTTGGCAATAGAAGAATCGGCTGTGACATATTCGTGGCGCAAAAGAATACCCCTTCCACAAATTGCAACAGGCATGAGCTACCCCCAGCCCTATCCAAGCCCCCTGTGGTGAGGAGAAGGTTGGGAAAATCATGCGTCAAAATCTGGCAAACATGGTATGATAGTGCACCCACTGGCCAGTGGACCGAAAAACGACTTCCCACAGTAAGTACGAAGGGAGTCAATGGGGTGGACTTTTACCTAGCCCAGGGACTGACTGGTCATGGCTGCTTCAAGGCATACCTCTTCAGAATGAAGAGACGTGTGTCTGACAGATGCGGATGTGGCGATCTGCAGACTGCGGAACATATCCTCACGGAGTGTCCGCTGTTTGCCGATGGTCGACCTGCGCAGCTGGACCTCTCAAGGCCTAGCTGCAGGGCTTACATCTGTGACTGCGTGACACAAATGTGGGTAGCCGAAGCGGAAGAAGCAGCTACTGGGACACAGTAGACTATTTCAAAAATAAATTTCAATCACAACAGTGTAACTGATTTGAATATACATAGAAGGTGGGGGGGGGGACATATATTTAATAATTAAATACCACGCTCTTGGTGGCTAGCTGTGTAGAAGTCCACCCTTCTGATAACATTGTGTCTCACAACCAATGGCTGATGGTGGATGGGATACACACATTAATGTAGACGAACAATCCACTGCAGAAGACAAGCGGAACCGTTCAGCGGGATTCTGGTGGGACTGCTGTGGCAAACACTCAAAGCAATCGCTGTAGTTGTTCCTACTGGGATTTGGCCTAGGCTGAACAAGCAGAAAGAAGCCTAACTCTATTATACATAGTTATATGTAGATATACGTAGTTATATGTAGATATACGTAGTTATATGTAGATATACGACAGACATATCACCTCCCCCCTCAGGACTATTTCCTGCTGTGGAAGGGGTGATATAAGGTATTATTAAAAATGCAAGCCCCTCAGCAGATGCCTGCTACTATAGCGGGAGGAGCAGGGGTGGCCCCGTGGTTTGGTCTTTTGATCAACCCGGGCAAACAAAAAAAAAAAAAAAAAAAAAAAATTACAGGCCCAGCCTTCTTTGGTATCAAGTTTTGAAAAAGGGGTATTTTTATTAGAAGATCTGAGGAACGTGGAACAGTATTGAAAAATTTCAAGCTAGCCAATTTTTAAATATTGCAGTCGACGACTATAACACAAAAAAGGAAAAACATGAAATCACTTACATGAAAGTCTGGAGAGCCAAGACCTTAAATTAGGACCTTATTGAGCTCACCTACCTTAATGCGGGCATGGTGATCACGTCTCACATGACTCATACGAGCTTGTCATATATGCGAAGACTTTTGTAAGCTGATATTTCGATTTATCGTCTTATCAGGACTGCAATTTTTATGCAGAAAAAATAGCGAAATATGCGCATATTTTATGCAATGAATTCAGTCTAAATAATGAGCCGAAAATATGCGCCAAAATTATAAAATATGCATAAATATGTTACAATATGGGTATATCATTTCAAAAGAAAAATTAAGTTGGATGCACTGAGACAATTTTTATCACATTTTTAAATGATCCAGTAAAGTACCTCCTTAAGAGTGCAATCTTCTTTTAATAGGACATGCACCCAGGAGATAATGCACCTATTCGTAATTTCTTGATGATTGATGATGAATGTGATGCGGCAAGAGAAAGGTTATCACACATGAAAAAGAACATATTTTTCTAAAAGCTTTTCTACTGATTCATTAACCATTAAGTCTTCTCAATTTTTTTTTTTTGAGTCGTACATGATTCTCAACACTAAAATATAATTTTTCGGGGGGAAAAAATTGAAAAATAAGCAAAATCGTTGCAAAATATGCGGTAAGTGCCAAAATATGCGAAATATGCATGATGAAGTTCTGCTCATTTGACTCAGAATTCTGTGATTCGTGAAGATCTTTTGAAACTTATATACCTATACGCCATGGATAAAAATACGCATTTGCATAAATGTTGCAGCCGTGGTGATTATAATAGAATTTTCCAATTCTAAAATCTTTGTTTTGTTTTTTAAGGCATCATTTGCTGATTTTTTAAGTACCATGACTGAAAATAAATGACTTAAATGACTGTTAGACACTTTGATATAACATATTACACCCCTCCCCCAGAAAAATCCACCAACTCCGATGAATATAGGTCAACACTACTGAAAAAATTCCCCCCCCCCCCAAAAAAAAACAATACATTTTCCAGCGAAGCCACTGCCAACCAGTATTTTTCCATTCCTGGAACAAGTCATATTTTGGATGGGCCCGCAGTCCAAGGGGCCCGGCGGGGATTCCCCCATCCCCCCCAGGCAGTCCGCGGTTGTGTTTTATTAGGTATCTTTTATTTGTTACAAGTTGAAGTTGATATTGTATATGAAAATTTATTTTCTCTGGAATTTTCAGGGTAAGCGGCGCTTTTACCTTGCTTGCCTGGAATGCACGCCACTGCTGTCTGACATGTTTCCATATTTGTTTAGAATTAGATACCTATGTAGAACAAACCTATTCAGGTTTTCCTGCTATATGAATTTGTTATAAGACAATTTGTAATTTGTATGAATTGTGTACTGAATTATATCAATAAAGTTGATGAAATAAGCAAATAAGTGTACTTTAACAAGTAAAGGAGAACGTGGAGCTCATTTAAAAAGGAATACAGGAAGGAAATGGGATTTGAAGAGATGTATACACTCAGCCTACGTTACCGTAACTTTTTTCTTATATCCTTAAGCAGTGAAACATGAGTATTCGAAAAAAATTAAAGCTGGAGTCAGCAGTTAAACACACTGACAATCGATTTAAGGATCTGAAAAGAGACCGAGAGTGAACAGCGCACTGGTTAGAGTCCGGAAAGTCCGGGATCGAGCCTTCGCCGAATTTCGATCTGATCAACTGAAATTTGAAAGCTACTTATTGTACAAACTTTTTAATCCAGTTGTATATCATCAAAATATTCGGATAGGTAACGAAGCCAAAATTCAACTTTGGAACTTTTGTACTTTTCAACACTTTGACTTATTAATTAAAAAGTGGAAATAAGTTCCCAAAAAACCTACTAAAATTTAAAAATATAAATAGAAAATAGCCTAGGTGAAATATAATATAGTTATCGTATCCTACACTGTTTTCTCACAAATAATCAAAATCCGTGATCCAGATATGTGTCGACCTCTGTGTTGGGAATAACCTGTTTAATTTTAAATAGGTATTTTCGATTGTAAATAGGGATTTGTTAAATATTTAAAAATAAATAACCGGTACATCTCACTTGGCATCTGCATCCACTTCAGGCATCTCCATACTTATTCCGAATATTTTAGTAAACCGCATTTTGAAAAATAGTTGCTGGGAAAACGTAAGTATGTTCATTTATTTTATAAATTCCAAGTTTTAATAACAATAGTAAAAATTAAAAATCTGGAATTTGATTAATTTGTACAGTAGATAGTTTTGATAGTTTTCCAAGGAGGCATAGATGATGGCGACTGTAAAATTGATTATCCCGGAAAAAGAACCTAAAATAGCATCATTTTACGTCCTTTTTTCGATAACATCTACGAATGGGTCCTACTATAACGACAAGAATAGGACTTTATTTCTCATATAAATTAGAACCGATTTCGTAATGTTATTCACCAGACATCTATAGTGAAATTCGATAGATCTCGTACAAAAAAACAATAACAAAATGAATTATTTATTTATTTTAAAAGTTTATTGAAGTTGAAATTTGAGTATGTTATTTGAAACTTTTAATTTTCGAATCTCAAATTAGGAGCCAGATAAATTTTCCTTTTTCTTTTTAGTTCATTCTTTGACGTCCTTAAAGTTAAAGATGTTCACCATTAATCTGTAAGATCACCGTATGCCTGCATCTGCGGTATGAGTTCCTATAACTCGTGAAGTCGTGATTCATACATTCGGAGTATAAAAATGTGGAATCGGACAAGGAATTGCGGAGTATTCTGGAACTTGTAGCTTCCCAAATTAGGAAAATTCTTTATAACTGGATCAGAACTACTTACTCTACGACTATCTGATATTTGCATATGTAAGTTACCTTTGAATTAAGGAATGATATACATTTTTTTAAATTTGTTATTTGAGTACAAAAATCGGGAAAAGTAACGAGTGCATGGAAGTAGATTATAATTGTAAATGTTATGGAACCGTCAGATTTCGAGAAATAATTCAGAATACAAGGTAAACCAAGAAGGACATTGTGTGGTTCCTATTTATAGTTACTCTATGTTGTTGCTGCTTGTCAGTTTATGATTGTAATCTAAAACGAAATAAAGTAGTCAATGAACAACTGACATTACAATCGATGTAGAATTAATGCACTAATGACCGAGAACAACTTGAATGTGATTATCAGAGTGTAAGTGAGAAATGAAGCATCACTGTTTATCTAAAATTATCAGGATGGAATTCAGACCGAGAATGTCGAGTTGGACTAGAAGTGAGTCGTCATTTGTTTTACAGACATAATGTTTTTCATTGCAGGTTTAGTGGACAAAAACTAGCGCCTGCTGACTGGATAAGTTAACCAGCTGATCAACCATATGAACTTGTTGTTCTAAGGTGAAAACTTACTTCCCAGTTGATGGATTTGTGAAGTCAGTTACAGTAAAAGGAAGAAATAATAAAACAATCAAAAAATCAGTTTTTAGTTCCTTTTTAATAATTTACTTTCATTATTAACAGATTAGAAGTCAGAACATTGTTAACAAAAACAAGGAAAACTTCCAGCAAATATTAAGAACCAACCGATAAGATTGAGGATTTGAATACTGGACTCTGAAGCCCGTTTGAACTTGAAAATCAGTTGCAGCTGGAATACGTTTAAGTGACATGACAGCAGTACTGAAGTGAACGGTATGTTCAAAGATTGATATAAGAACCTTATCGTTGATTAAAAGGTCGACTGAAAAATTCTGCATTTTCTGCTTCTAGAAATGAGTAAATAATCGAACCGTCCAGCCGAACAATTGAAAGAAAAAACAGAAAAGGAATTGCATAAATTGCTTTCTGAAGCATCTGCCAAATATGAACATTGGAAAAGCGGTTTACCATCAATGAGAGTACGTAGTAAGTACAAATAACATAAAAATCGCACCATTGCTGCTTTAAAGAGAGAATTAATCGATGCTCACAACTTAACTGAAACAGAGTCCGTCTGTTGAGTTGAATGTAATTAATTTATAGATTGTACTTGATATATCTCATTTTGTTTATTGTGCTTTTAGAACACCTGAGAGAAATTTTGGATAATCCATTATCTTCTATTGCTGTACTGAGAAATTCGATTTGCTCAGATATAGCGAGTAAGCGAATGTCCGGAGCGGCTGCTAGTCGTGAAAGTGAGCTATTATGAAGATCCGAAGGTTTTTATTGAGGTTAATATTACGTCTGTTAATTCCTTAGCGAGATGGTTACATGATCTCAAGTTACTAACACGTTTTCGCTGTGCAACAAATCGAGAGCTCAGCGTGTATACTGCAGAAACGGAACTGAGATTCGAGAATGCAAATAATGATTTTTGTTTCAGTCAAGAGGTGAATTTGGTTCTTCATTGAGTGAATATGAATGGAAAATGTACTCGGAAATTATTCAGTAATGATGTTACTCTCTAAATGTTTCTAAGGGAACAGTTCACATTTCGATTGCTGTTAAATAGGTGAACAGTATTCAGAGTAAAAACGAAGGTATTTAAGAATCATGGTCACGCATGAAAAGCCAGGTAGATGCAATAAGTTACAAGCTGACAAGCCCTTGACTTTCACTAAGTTCAGCCTGAAACTATGAACTGGTACCATAAGAATAATTGATGGTCGAGGGTAACGTCAGATTCATGGATTTTGTACTTATTCAGAAAAGTGAAAAGGTAGTCAGAAGTTGGAAGGTTTGATCCTAAGACTCATCCTTGCTTTGGATTGCCATAAACTGAAATTGTATTTTCAAGATTTACCGGTAAAATTAAAAGCCTCAGCCGTAAGTCATCAGTTATGATGAATAACCGTCATTTGAGGGTCCCATCTGTTACAACTTATAAAACGTATCAGTTCCATCAGGTAAATAAAAAATTTATTAATCAAAGTATTGGTCCGGCCGGGGAGAAAGCAAAAATTGAATCTGAATTTTAGCGAAGAATTTTTATTACATCAACTAGGTTATCAGCTGATAAGTGTCACTGTTGAATTCCATTCGGGAGGAGCCCCACAATTAGAAATATTTAATTAATTTTATGGCTTATTTGGGTTAACCTAATTATCTGATGTCTTTTTATTTCCAACCTGGGGGTTCTCAATTAGAGTGGAAGGCGAGTTTCTAAAGTCGTACTCACTTTGACTTTTATTTCTTTTTCTTTGTGGTTTATCTGTTGTCCACTAGCTGTGATACTGTTTCAGTTCTGTTTTCCACAATTATGATGTCATTCATTGCAGTTTGTGAGGTGGGGATCTTCAGTCGAAGGTGACTATCTTGGATCTGATACAGCTCTACATTCAACAAGGATTAGCCGTGTCAGGTAAAAGGCTTTTAGTGAATTACGGTCGGTATTATGTTTTCATCGATTACATCCTCTGTTTAATTTCAAACAGGGACCGCTTTTAGAAACCATCGTCTGACGACGTCCGGGTAATTTTAAGGTTAGCTAGTACGTTCTGAAACCTCACAAAATCCTCGGAACGATTTTTTCCGGCGTACCCAGTTCAGACTGGGAAAACAAAAACCATGTCTTTGGAGAATTTCGTGCGCCTTAAAATCACCTGGAAGTTGTCGAACGATGGTTTCAGAACGCACCCCTGGACTGGGTAGAAAATCATCCTGAGTGAGGTCATTTTCTCATTGATTGTCTTTATTCTGGTTCATAGATGGGATTATTTTATTGACTTTTGGTTTTCCATTTAATTAATCCTTATGCCTACGCTTAGTGAATTATTTTCTTTCCTAGTTAAAATATTAATCCTCTTTTTGGTCATGAGATGGAGGAGGTTTAGAAATACTCGTCTTACAAGTTTTTAGTCAATTTCCGAAGGGCTCGACTTTGAGATATATTCCACAAGTTCTGTTGAGGTAGTTAACCTTTCAATTCCTTAACTAACAAACCTATTTATTCTTCACTTAGTATTCTATTCAAGTTGTATAAATAGTCGGTACCAGACTTTGTAGAAGCCAAGGTACTTTGGTGTTATTGAAAATTCAAAATTATTAAATTTGAGGGACTGATTTATAGTCATTCACTACGCCCATATGTAACAGACTTTCAACACGGTTTGATAATAATTATTCTAAACATTCGGATACTTGGCGAAATTCTGATCTTGAAATTCTCATTTGACACTTGATAAAAGCGCAGAGTATTCAAGAGGGGATAGGAAATTTCTTTTGAACAGTAGATACGATACATTTCGTTTTTTGGGACTGCTGGGATTTGAGATGTTTCTTTTATTAGGTATTTCTGATTTCATAAGTTTTTGGGGTTTGTAAGTTTATTTGAAAAACGCATGGTTTTACTTTATAATATAATGACAACTTTGGTCTCGTCGTTCACATATGTAGCCTTGCCTGGTGGATCAATATTGTTCGTGTTACTCGTTATTTTCAGTTTATATTCTCTACAATTTCATGTTTTCTAATAATTTGAAACTCAGGTGCAACCAACTGGATTATTGTTATTTTTAAAGTTTTATTCCGTCTTTATTTTATTTTTGTGACGATTTTAATGTGTAGAACTTCAAATTACTTTAGGAGGTTTTATTCATGTTATGTGAATGTTTATCATTTATGTTGTCCTTGATGCTATCTTGTACATTTTCTATCTTACATTCGTTTGCGGTTTATTTGTTTGGTAACTTTTCAACTTCGAGCATTTGTATTCAATGGAAACTGAAGATTTATTGGATGTTTCAGAATTTGTAAAATTGGGTTTTCACTTTATAGAATTATATGAAGTTTCTCATCTATGATCCAGTTACTTCATTTCAATTATACATTGTATTATTTTCACTTGACTTCTTAGTCTTGAGTTATGTACAGGTAGATGAAAATGACTGAAACTTGCAGAAGTATAAATAAATTTCAGAAGGATCATAGGGGGTTGTGGGGGTTGAAATCTATTTGGTGTTATACACGACACTCCACGCTTCCAGATAAATGAAAGAGAGATGATGTAATACAAAAATGAAAAGAACTTCATGGAACTCCACCACAAAACAACTGTGGGTGTTTTTAATACGAAAAAATAATTTGCACTTTAGACACTGAAAACAGCTTTCCAGCATGCACCCTACTTGTCCGCACTTTTGTTGGCAGTTTTTCTTAATCGGAAGGTGTCCTCCATGACTCAATAAGCCTACATCTGGAGGTGGAAGAATTTCAGGTGGTCCCCTGCCTGCAACTGCTGCTGATGTTGGTCTTCCTCGGGTTCCTGTCTTTATAACTGATTTGCAGAATACAATACTGACTTCCTTTTTAAATTCTGCGAAGGTGAGTTTGTTATTCGCGTCTCACAATTAGATGTCGTATTTCTCAAATACACCACGAAAATGGAAATCTGAAGCATCGCTCGACACTTCTCAAATTACAAATCCATGGTCTATATACCTCAGTATTGGGGGGGGGGGGGGGAATTACAGGTTGTTAATTTCAAGTAACAAAATATCACATTAAAGGACTCGGAAATTTGCACAAAAAATTATCACTTCAGCCTCCAAACTGTTACATTTTGAAGCTCTGATAAGATAAATCGCAAGTGGTATTCAAAGTTACTGATCTAAATATGCCACTCGTCGGTGTTTCTTTCATATTTTATCTTACTTCGAACGCTTTCCTACCACACAGAGCCTAGATTGATCGTTTTCACTTGCAGTCTATTATAATCCCTTTGGAGAGCGGATGTACAAATCGCAAAAGAATTGGATCTCGTTAAAAAAAAGGTGCACATTTGTCTGAAGGCGATCTAGCTATTTTGAGAAAAATTACAAGTGTGCTGCCAATTCACGATCCTACACCCTTGCATGGTTTAGAAAAAAGAAAAAAAAAGTCGCATTGTTGTGTCAATAGTATTTATAAATCCAACAGTCCGGTACAAGTTTATATTTACTTCTTGTAACAGAAAACTTCAGCAAAAATAGGCATCTAGGATCTAGGTATGCGTATATTGAGGATATTACAGTGACTTGTTCAGCAGCAATACAGGCAAAATACTAGGGAATGACACAAATATGCCATCGTAGTTCGTAGATATAAATACTGATTCTCTTTTCCTTGTCTATGTGAGCGTACAACTTAATACTCGATGAATAAAAGTAATTTCTCAAAACTCCTTCCAATACTTATAAAAAGATCATCAGAATAGATAAGCTTTGTAAGTTGCACGCTTACAGAAAACTGCTACACGAGCAGTGAAAAGGCCATTTGTGTTTCTATAGAACGAAAGATTTTGGTTATGCATGAGCGATTCACTGCACTGATATTAGCAGTGGAACTATATTTGACTTTTTCCTTGGGTCTTTTGTGTACACTTCCAAAACGCATTCGTCTATTTGTAGATTAAACTTGAAGTCGGAAGTTTATTCTTTTCACAGAAATGGAAATTCAGCGAGAAAAGAAAACCCGTCATGCATAACAACCCACTCCCAATTATTGCCATCTACCAATCAACACTGCATCGGTTAAAACGAGGCCATTACAATTAATTAATTACAAAAAATACACGCACACCGATTAAAACATACAAGTTACAATTTACAAAATGATAACGATTTAACGAATATTATACGAAAATTCGAATTCAGGGATTCCAACGAACGAAACTAATCTACCGACCGACCCTAGTGTCGAATTCCCGATTTACGTCCCCGCGCCTCAAGTGTTCAAATCGTTCGAATTGAAAGTACGGCGACCGTCATTCCGTCCTTCCAGTTAACATTCCTTGAATGTTAAGGCATTATAAAAATACATTGGCCTCACGACTACTTTTGTTATTATTCCTTATCAATGTACATTTCGGTCCGGATTGTTTGGGCCATTCTCGATCAAATAGCACACTCAACATGTCTCACCAGACTAATTTTCCCATCGCTCCAAAAAGGGCCTCTGTCATTATCCTTCTGTCTTAATTCGTCCGCGTTTGTTTCTGAATGAACTAAATAATTGCAGGTGCCTAGGAGGGGGGGGGCGTCAGCTGAAAATGTGAAAAAATAATAATTTATTCTGGTAATAGTAAGTATTACACATGTAATGTTGTAAAAGTGAAACGACCCCCGCTCCCCTACATACAAAATCTGGCTACGCTACTGAACGATTGATTAGTCATTTCTGTATCAATTCAATCATAGTAAACAGACTTTTTATAATAACATATTTTTCAACTAAATCAGTCTGAAAAGGAGTACTTGGACGCTGTTGAACATCTGTTTTTTTGAGAGCACGTAATTCGAAGTTCAAGAGCCATGTAGAAACTATATGACATAGCGTTTACTGATAAGCTCTTTTCAACGTGAGTACACATTTTTATATCGGGGGCCCAATTTTGAAAAATTTTACTTTTTACACTCTTTCCAACGACACTAAGAACTCATTTTGTTTACAAATGTGGGTCGGTTCCCTTTTGTTAAACGAGCGTCCAATTTTGAAAAATTCCACGTTTTACGCTCTTTCCAACGATACTAATAACTCGTTTTATTTACAAATGAGGAGTTATCTGTCAAAAGGGCGTCCGTTCCATAAGAAATACTTTGAACGGACGCCCTTTTGACAGATTACTCCTCAAATGTGGTATTAGTTCCCTTTTGTTAAACAGCGTCCAACTGTGGAGCTGTTTTTCTCAAAATCATCATTGCTGACAGGGGCCCTTTTGACGAATAACTACTCGCATGTATTTCAGTGAATTCCATTGGTGTACCGGTTATGGGGTATTCGAGGACCCCGAACTCAATTTATGGAGTTACAATTGGGACACTAATATTGCACTAACACACATGAACGCATAAATATTATTCCGTTTCCGTCCATTCATTCAAGCATTCGTTCATGATGACGATTTTGAAATAAGGCGCAACCAAAAAGATGGCTAGAGGGCTATAGCTTCCCCCCCCCTCCCCAATTCTTTGAGATGTTTTCGAAATCAATTTTGAAACGAAAAAAAATTGATGCCGATGGCAAGATGCAGTTATATTGCGTTGTAAGTTTGTACAAATTTACAGCTCATGAAAATAGGTAGGTAGGTACCAAATCAAGCTTCAACCCTTGCCAACGTTTTTATTATTATTTTTTTTTTCAAGGTGGATTCTAGCCATCACCAAAAAAAAAGTTCTGGCTGCGCCCCTGAATTTGAACGAACGGCGTTCATGTGATGTCATCGTGAAGTCGTGAACGCTGAACGGATAAACGCAAGCAAAACAACGCGTTCATTCGTTCGTTCGGCGGTCCGGCCTCCGGCGCCACAGCTTTCATGTTTCATGTCGCGTTCTCGCCTGTGCGGCGTGCCAACTCGCCTTAGTGCGAAGGCACCTTTACATTTTACCTCCTCCTGTTCCCTCTGCAGTCTAGTGTCCATCTTAGAGGAGTGTATACACACATAAACCACATTCTGCGTTCAGTAAACTTCCCTCCTCGACTGCTAGTTGGCTTTGCCTTCGTTTGTTACCTTTATCATTGATGTATTTTATTATTATTTTTCATATCAATCGTGGTATTTTTCTTCGTTTTAGCGCGAAATCGTGATTTTTTGTAATTTATTTTCTGGTGAACACTTTCGCGTACAGTTTTTAACATGAAATGGATACGAGATGAACAAATACCAGCGCAAAATGAGCCTCTCAATCGCGAACACGTAAGTAATTTTTCTTTTGCACCATGCGTAAGTACTTGAGATTTCTAGAACAGGTTCAAGTTGGGACACCAGTTCAGCCGTCGTTACGTCTCTGCCATTCTATTTGCCAAAATAAAACCCATTTTCTTGTTCACCGATCGTATTAAACTCTTACTCTCCGATAAAAAACACATCGTATTTCCGCTTCCACCGATGAGAATTTCGTGCTTACAGAAATGCTAAGCGCATTGCTCTCTTTCTTGTCACTTCTTGAACTTCAGGACAGAAACTTACAATTTCATGGCGCACGAGTGTCAAATCCATCAATCAAGTGCATTTTAAACCTAACTTTTGTAACTTTCTAATAATTTTAACGTGTGGTTCTCATTCGGGTGTAATCAGAGAATATTACTGATAACGATTTCACCTACATAATCCCTCGTGAGAAACACGAACGTGACTGGTTTTCACACATTTCAAACTGTAAAACGGATTGATTCCCTGATTTTGTGGTGTGGTAAACTTGAAGGAAATTATATCCTTAGATGTTTCGAACGAAAACCGCCTGTGGCCCTTCGGATTCGATAGCCGCTCGTTCTTTCTCTAGGTTATGCTAAACTTGACTATTAAGGCATTCTTGTGCAGTCTCGTTGTAGTGATTTTTGGTGTCTAGTCTGTGTACGAAATTGTCATTTTCGAAATACTGGGTCTTGGTAACTTGGATAAAGCCTTGAACGGTGACACAGAGTTTTCCTTGAATTCTTGTGTCCTGTGCTCTATACCCAGGCCATGGGTCTTTTTATTCTCAGTTCCTATTTATTGATGAGAGGTTGAGGTTAAAGAGATTTGAGTTTCGTGTACTTCGCTGGCAACGCATACATCTGTGAATTTCTCTTATGCTACCAAATCTGACAATTTTCGGATTGTAGAAACACACTCCCGAGTTTTCAATATTCATCACGTAGAATCATTTTCTGAAGTACCTAATGCATTAACTATTTCTCTATTTTCTCAATGATTTTCAGCTTCATTGGCACCTTAATTGCTCGTGGTGTGTATTTATATCTTCCCGAGGGGATCATGTGTTTCAGTTTCGTCTGTTAAGATTAATCATTTCTTCTTGTACTCTATTCGACTTCCTCTTTTACCAGTTGTACGGCATTACGTATTAGAATGTAGATTACGTGCGGTTTTCACTTATTTATACAATCTAAAATATGAAGAGGTTAAATGGCTGAGCAGTTTCGAAAACCGTGGGGTGATTCACTTGACGGCGTCTCTGTTTGGATAGTAAATTTGCAATCTTCTGTAGGGGTAATTTTCAAAATTTCGCTCGTGATAAATTAAAAGGAAAAATAACTGTATTATAATATTTTCTTCAGATAGATAATCTATATTCAGCTCCCGAATTTGGTGGAGGACATGGCCACCTCTCTGTTTTTGTGTTACTGGTTGTCAAGCGAATATTATGTTTGGAACCATTGAACAGTTCTCCTTAATTTTCGCTCAGTGGCCTCGGATATGAATTCTACAAAAGAGCTTACCGTTATTCAATTTGGTTTCCTGGAAAAATTGTTTTGAATCGTCCCTATTTCTCGTGTGATCGATTTGTAAACACCGGTGAATGCTATATAATTATCTGTACCGATATACAGTGTGCTAATTGTCGAATTTTCTGACCATTTGATAATGTGAGCCGAATTCCAGAATTAATTATATTCTAATGCTTTGAAATCAAACCAGGCTAGTTTGACTGCGAAGTCTGAGAACTTCTGATTAAATTCTTAAAAATATTCGTTTAGTGTTTTAGGTTTTATAATACTTACTATCGGATGAAGGGGATTACCAAATAATGATCTACATTCGCAAAATACCCAGTTACCTATGTCGTCATAAGTACATTCGAAGATTTGGCCTTCAGTATTGGAATCTCGAACCAGTATCCGTGTATCAGTTGCACTGAGTAAATTTTCGTGGAATGAAGGTGAACGATGTTAAACAAATTTGCAACGAAAGTTTGTTGTAAGTCAGAAAGAATGTCAAATTTTAAAATTGTGAAGGTACCAAAGAGTTGAGTACTGAGACCAAGCTCGTATCCAAGTTTTTGTGGAATCTCGAAGCTCACAAAAACTTTTCGGTTGTGTCGGACCCCACCCCCTTTGAGAGGAACCAAGACCTTTACCACGGTAGTGATATTCTTTTCCTACATGCGAAAAACAAAAACGTTACCTCAAGCCTGTAGCCAGGAATTTTTTCAAATGGTGCAATTGAACTTTCAGGGGGGGCAGTCATTAATGTCGATAAATATAAAGACGATGTTTCGTATGGAATTTAATAAATGCAAGGCTTTTTTGAAATGCTATTTACTAAGATACTGAAATAAGCAGTCGGCGGATTCTTGCCGGGGGCAAAGCCGATAGCCAGGGGGCTATTCCCCCTGGCCCCTTGGCTACAGGCCTGCGTTACCTCACTTTAGACCCTGTACCTTTCAAGAGAAACCAAGTTCTTTACCACGGTAGTCTTTTTTTTTTTTTTTTTTTTTTTTTTAACCTTTTACAAGAAACAAAAATCAAAAATATTACCTCGCTTGTCTCGTTGATGAATTGGAGACTCATAGAACTACAGTTCAAAGGGCCAGCTTTCGCTAGTTTTTAATACTTTGTTTAATAAATGATGATGATGATGATGATGGTGATGTTTTCAGTCTTACCACAATTCTCCAGTAATGCTGAAATGTCATGACATTGTACATCTTAAGAAAACCCTAGTTGAGTGCCATGTTTATTCTTCAAGCTGTATGAGCGTGCAAAACAACAATAAGTACATAACATACTTATTTAGCTTACCGCAATATTCTTTACTTATTATTTATACTACAGTGCACAACTTGCGATTTCTTGTACATGTGTACTACTCGATAGCAATAACTGTGTATACTTGCAGAATTCTGCGCGTTTTACCATCCCACGCTTTATTTGCATACCTTACAGGAATGTGCATTTTAAACTTACTACTTGATGTGGAAGTGTGTATTGTCTACTTCGCTCATATCGCATACTACTCTGTGTTATCAGTGTTGTCTGGTAGTCCACATTGTAATGAGATTTTTCAAGTAACATACTTTACTATATAGTGTGCACTGGTGCCCACTGATATCATACGTATAAGGCTCATCCTTATGGCGTATAGCATGTTTTGTATACTCTTGCGAGTAATATGTAAGTAGTGCACATCGATATTAGATATTTTGGTGAAGAAGTAGCAAGAACAAACTTCAATTTCTGATCTTATTCCAACTTCTTCTGGTAAGCTAAAGCAATGCGAAATAGTTGTATTCAAGTCGATATCTGTCAGTTTCTTAGACGGTAAAGAAGTCGGAACACCCTGTATACCATTTGCTTTTCAAATGAGTTGCATTTTCAAGTTCACCGTTTCTCAACTTCGTGGAGCTGAAAACTGAATTTAATTACAGAACTGCTCCCGCGAACCCCTTCCTTTCGGTATCCGACTGTCTATTTGAATTAAAAATTCGTAAGCGAATGTGAATACTACTTCGCTGATATATTTCGATTACTTCAGTCAGTCAGTGCTCCCTCGAGGCTCTGTTGTACCACCATTGACTTATTACACCAAATTATTATTCCCACTCATATGTAATCACGATTATGGTTTTGGTAGAAATGATGTGCTCGGCGATTTCGAAAATACCTCGCAAGTAGCGTGTTTTATTTCGATTTGTCGGCGATCTTTTAATTATGTGGATTCTCATTTAAAGAAATTTCTTTAACTTAATAAAATTTTTCCTATTTATTTATAGTTCGGAGCGAAGTTCGAGGTCAGTGACGACGGCTGCACAGCGTTGCCAAATACATAACCGCACTGTGTGTAACGAGGTGACAGGGTCCTTCCCGCGGAAGGGAAATTTAAAAACACCGCGTATTTCTCACGATGCGTAATTTAATTTAAATTTATCCGTCTCCGTGGGGGGACACACACCGTGGTGACGATTCTGAAATGACCTGATTAAGTCGGCTGCGTTGAGTATTGTCTCTGTGCCCCGGCCATTCGTCCTCCTACGAGGTTTCCAGGCACTGGACAGGTTTTGTCATGCCTTCGAGTTCTCGGAAATTGTATCCCTGATTTCTGGGTACGAATGGTGGTTGCTGTGGACAGGATACTCTGCTGAGCGTATTCACCTGGGAGGACAGTCAGCCGCAACATGAATAACCTGGAATGCAGGTCCGTAGCTAACTGCTTGGGTGTGCCGGGACATTTGATATTTCAACCTGGGATGAGGGTGCAACAAACTCCATTATTTTCACTAAAACGCCTTTTTGTACTTTCATTTTTTGGAAAGTACTAGCCAGGCGACACGCTTGCCACCAAGGGCTTCGCCCTGGCGTTAGCTGAGAGTCTGCTGGAATCACAGGCATTACATGCTTTTCCGTGAAAACTAGAATTGTACTTACAGGATGGAAAGAAGAAAGCAGTTTTTTGAAAAGTTATGGGCTTCGCCTAAGAAAGATTCCATTTGTCGAGAAAATAACATGGGTAAAAATGTTTGAATTTGGTTGATGTTTATAGTCTGAAATTATTTTGAATTTGGATGATCATTATGGTCTGCCTTGAGTGATTGAAGTGTGGGCACACGATGTACGACTTGAAAATGGACACCTTCAAATTTTGACTCATTTTGTATCAATTCAGGGTGTCTGCTGGCCTGAAAAGTTATGATTTCAAAAAATTGTCATGAAAGTCATGAATAGTCATGATATTTCAACCCAAACTCGAAAAAGTTACGATATTTCATGTCACAGTTCACAATATTTCCATTACCAAAAAGACGTCAGTTTTATTCATTTAATGAGAAAAAAAGATTGAGTAAATATTTATTATGAAGTTTAGCGCGCTCTATAGTGAGCCCTCGGTGAGGCGCGAAGCACTGAGTTCCCCCCCCCCTCCTCCCTCCATTTCACTTCCTTTTTATATCCCCCCTTGATAGTCATGAAAATCATGATATTTTGTTTCCCAAATCCAGTAGACACCCTGCAATGGACTTGTCTCTTGATCCTCCCAATTATGAATATACTTACATGTACTCGGTTTTGGTCTCTGGTGTCGATTTTGCTTCTTGTAATAGCCCTACTATTCACATTAAATTGTATTATATAGGGAACGTGGCTCAAACAATCTTTTTCTGGAATTTTGCGTTTTTTGGATCGTAAAATCGAGTATGAATGATGGAGATGTGTAATTATTGTACATATAATAATTATATTGATTTAAAAAAAAAAATAGATTTCAGTTACTAGTACATAAATAGTTGTAGTGACTGTTTTTGAGGGAAGGGTTGCCATCCCCCTTCGCATATTTGAAAAGTCGACACTCCGTAAAATTTAGTAGCCGGTTGGCAAAATTGGATAGAAGCGTGAGGACTTTCTTTCAGATTTCAGCTGACATTTTTTATATATATTTCACTCAACATTTTTTGCAATATACCTCTGCTCCTCTTCAAAAGAATTGCTAGCGATGACCTTCCTCGCCTTTTTCAAAAATTAACATACATGCCTTCTCTCTTGGCTACCTAACGAATCGAATAAATACGACGATAAGTTCTATCGGCGTGGTTGTTACTGCTGATTAGGGGTTTCCCGGCATTCGCCCAAAAACAATTTGCCCGAACAAGAAAGATCCCAAAAGACTTTTGCCCCCTGCTTGCGCAGAAGTATATCCTTGTGTGCCTGTAACGGGATGCTTTTTCCATTTGGGCCAGTCCCTCTACCGCCGCGCCGTGTATGTCTCTTTTAAAATTTTTTGAAATTTGACCTGCCTCCGTTGAAATTTTTCCTTATCAAATGAAAGCAGCGTCATCAAAATTTCTGAAATACCGGGTAATTTTAAGGCAATCCCCGCACCCCTGGAGTTCTCAGTGTTTAACATAGGATTTACCGGCAAACACTTCATCGCCTAAAATTGTGTATATAGGAGAATATGAGGTAAATATCACTAACATGATCTAAAGTGGAAGATATTCTAAGCAATAAAAAAAAGTTCCTAGGGTTAAAATTGAACCCCTGATGAGTATTTATCAGGGTATTGAAGAACTCAGAACTGAAAAAAATATAAATTACCCAAAAATGCAGTAAGCGAACTTTCCTGGACTGATTTTCCATACTAATTCCAAATACGTGCTTTGAATGGCCTCTCCACTCACTGTTTCCTCATAATTAGCCGTCTAATTTTCAAAAATCATCGTGCTAATGAGTAAAATTGAGGACCTGACTTCCAAAACGCACTTAGTCCAAAAAACGAAATGTTAAGAAAACGAAAAAAACATTCTGACTAGCGAACGGTAAGTGGTAACACTGATTCAGTTGCGTGGATGGGAAGAGGAGGTGTCATTGCTAATACTACCCAAGTATGGAGGTTGGCGTGCGAACAGTCTTCGAGCCACGGGAGTGCAAAGTGGAGAAAGTCGTGGACTTGGCTTGTTTTGGTAGACCATGTCATACTTGTGAAAGGTCAAAATTCGTACATCTTGATCTAGAACCTGTCGGAAATCGGAAGATACAGCTTAGAGACGACCATTCCGGTGAACGAGGCACACGGGAACAGTGTCCCCCTCCCCTCCCACCACCCTTCAGACATCCTTGTACCCCCGAACAGGAAAAAGCAAGTATGAGTTATAGTCGTAAGAGTCTTACATTCATAAAATTTGAAAAAACAAGTAAGTCAGTATTATAAAGAAGAACGGAAGAAAGGTTTAGCTGGCTCTTAAGTCGTGATAAAATCGTGAAACCAACTCTAAAATATGTCTTTTGAATTCCTCCACCAGATTGCGCTAAAAACTCGATTTTCGATTTTTTGACTAACCGCGTTTTGGAAGTCTGGTCCTCAATTACTCTAAAAGAGATTAGAATGATACTCAAAATTAGGCCTCATCTCAAATAATGGTCCAAAACCTTCAGAGTAGCAAGACACTGATAAAGAATGTCAGATGAAGGAGGGAGGGCTAAAACTATAAGCAAAGATGTTTGATGTTTGGTAGCACAAAAATTTGATCACATAACTTCAGTCTTCAGTGCAACGGTCGATATTATTTATTTATTTACAGCCTTAAATTTATGTGGAACTACTTATTACCAGACTTATTATTAGCTCTGTTCTCCTTGATAGCCCATTTTTGGGCGTAAGTTTCGACGGGCCCTTCCCACTTCTTCCTGTCCTTTGCCTCCGTTTCCCAGGTCAGTTCCTATTCTTTTACTACTCATCCCTCCATCCGGTGCTTGGTCTACCTCTGGTGCGCTTACTCTCCCTGGGTGACCATTCTATAATTTTCCTTGCCCATCTCCCCTCCTGTCTTGCGAGGTGCCCCGTGTATTTCCCTTTTAATTTTTTATGGTATGTATCCTGTATCTCTTATCCCCAATTTTTTCCTAATTTTAATATTCCTAATTTTTCCCTTCTTCTGAACTCTCAATATGCTCCTCTTCATGCCCTCTAAGTAGTCCGAAGCTTCTCCACACCGACTTCCATAGCTGCCCATGTTTGATATCCGTATGTCAGTGTGAGGAGGGTGTAGCTTTCCCATATTTTAAATTTCAAGTCCCTTGAAATTTTTCCTTCAAACTAATTTTCATTTATCCAGTAGTTTTTCCATCGTTAATTCTTTTAGAATTTTCTCGTTTGTATTTGTTTTTGAATACAATGGTTTGTCCCAGATATCCTATCTCGTTCACTTTTGGTATTATTATCCCCTCAATCTTTCGCCACACGTACCAAGACGAGAAGGTGAGGAGTGAGTGAAGAGGAAGCGCGTCCGGCTGTGAGGGACCTGAATTCCAGGCTAGTGCTCGGGAGGCGCGAACCTCGATCAGTAGGGAACCCTATAGTGGCCCTTACAGGACACGCACACCGGAAGCGGCACGGCGAAATGGGGGCTCGGGCCGGCTCCAAAGCGTCCCTCCGGCCACTGATGCGATACTCAAAATGGTAGTTTTTGGGTCCGGGGATGCGGTGTCTTAGGGGTCACTTTGGCATGCGTGCATCGCCATACGTCCCACCACACCATCTCTTCAATCTTAATTTCTTTACTCTTTTTATTTGCCAAGATTTTTGTTTTTTCTGGATGTAAGGACAGCTCTGCCTCCCTGCTCTCCCTTGCGAATTCGTCTACCATTTCTTGCAGTTCTTTTGAGCTTTGGGCAACGCATGGTGGCCCTGGTAGGACGCGCGCACCGTTCCGGCCAGGAGAAATGGGGGCTCGGGCCCGGCCTCAAAGCGTTCCCCTTGGTACTGATGCGATGCCCGAAAGAGTAGTTTCCGGTGCCGGGGGTGCGGTGTCTCAGGGGCCACTTTGGCATCCCTCCCTGTTCCCAGTTGAGTCCTCTGAAGACTTGTTCAATTATACAGTTGAATAGATAGGAAAATAGTGGATCTCCCTGGCGTACTCCCCTTTCGATTTGGAATTCCCGGACCCTCCTGTCCAATTTAATGTAGGCACTTAAAATTGAACCTCGAATGAGTATTTCAAATCAGGGTATTGAAAAACTCAGAATTGAAAAAACTAAAAATTACCCAGACTTATTTTTCACACTAATTCCGAATACGTGCTTGGAATAGCCCCTCCACTTATGTTTTTTTCATAATTGGCCTTCTAAGATACAAAAATTATCGTATTTGAGTAGAGAATTATTCTAATAAAATTAGAATCATATAGGTGCTTGTTTTAAATAATGATCCAAAACCCTCGTAATAACAATAAACTTATGAAAAATGTCGAACGGGCGGGGGGCGGGCTAAAACTATAAGCAAAGGTTTTCGATAGGTGGTACAAACATCCAACAACTTGACTTTAGTCATCGGTGCAACGGTCGATATAATTCCCATAATCTATCTAAATGAATTACCAGATAAATTACTATTGTGTAAGTTATGGTAGGTAATTTACGATCCCACATAAACTAAAAATCATATGGCAAGGTTATTATCTTCGAACGTTGACCCATCATCAGTATCTGAACCAGAACACAGATGATGGGCTAACCGCTGAAAATGTATTATTTCCAAATTCATTCGAGTAAATTTTTATTGTCGACTTATCTGTTCCGCAGAATGAAGATGCTATAATACAAAAATAGTGCTATCTTACAGAGTAGGTATCCCACAAAACTAAGTTTTCAGGCCTCTACAGAGTAGGTTGGACATCTCGAGTGGAAAAAAATCTTAACTTTTTAATTGTCAATCCTCAACCTTCTCTCGGTAACGGGAAACGGCCCAGATGACCTTTCTCACATAATGAACTTTAAAAACTGAGATACTTTGAAATTAATATTTTACTGCTGGAAAATGATAATGTGTACGGTTTTCCGCGAATCCCTTGTTCACCAAATTCACGAGCCATACTTTCAAACTCGACTGAACTCACATCTACGCTGCGAAACGGCGGAGGTAGACTTTTGTCTCGAAGCAGTGGAAATTTTGTGAAATTAGCTTTCTTTGAAAAAAGATTATCTCGGTAATGGAGTTTTCCGACGCCCCGGTTTGAGAAGTTCAAAAACGCTCTACGGATTTCACCTAATCTACATTTTCGTTCTCTCAAATTACTTTGATATTCCCAGAGGCGACCTACAACGAACATACATTGACTAATAATATTACGCCGGTGTATATTTCATCCTAATTAATAATACAGTGCATTACGAAGCGGCTTTGAGTCTGCCAAATCCTGACCTACGCCATCCACATCTTGTCGCTGAAAAAGCGTCGATTGGCTTTGGAGTAAAAAACAAACGCTGAATGACGGAATCTAAAAGAAACCAGAAAATTGTAGGAGTGCAATTTTCGTTCAGCTTTCGTATACGCTTACGACGAATCTAAAAACAAGTAATTAAGTACCCGTTATAATGGCTTCCCACGGATGCCCGGAATATTTCGAATAAACATGAAAAATAGTAATGATTTCATCGGGACGGCGAGACATCTACGTTTCGAAAATACTCGCCGTCTTTAACGTGTATTAAAATGGCGGACGGACCCGTACCTTTATCAGACCTATCAATCTGTCTCGAGTAATGGTTATTGGCATTCGTGTGGATGAAAGTGAACCAATATTGACACTAGGATTACTCTAGTCTTTGCAGTGAGAATTGGACAGCAAATTTGTATTAGAACATGTAGGGAGGGATGCTCCCCTGACTGCGTTGCCGCCGAACCCCTTCACTTATGTCGGTCTCGAAGCAAACAGACTATCAAAGCATGTTTCTCAGCTCTCAGCTCAGTTTTATTCGGGGGAGGGGGGAGTTCGGTGTCTACAAACAATTTGACTTTATCAGACCAGCGAATTTTCCCACGCCGTTCGTGAGAAAACGGATCAAATCTCGGCTCTCTGATACTGTACCTTATTGTTGACCAAGGTTCTTAGTTATGGACTTCTGAACTCTCTTTAGAGCTTCTTTCTATGGCTCATATCTTACACGATGGATGTGAAGAGTGGGCAGTATCTTGGATCCGAGGTACCCTGGTGATGAATAACTTGACGAGAGGTAATATTCTCAACATTTATAGTTTAAAGCGAAAAAGAGATAGAGAGTTAGACAGGCAAACAGACGAAAGCACTCCTGGATGTTGAGGACTGAAGGGATTTTGGCTGTCGGCTCCATGAAGGCTTTCCTGTATGTTGAAGGCTGGAAGGATATTGGCTTTCGGCTCCATTCTTTCCCACTTGGAGTGATGGGGTGAGAGATGTAGATTTGACAGAAATTATTTTGAAAGCGAAGAAACAGAATACGTTGCCATTGAAAGCAGAAATGAAGTCACAGATTTTAAGTATAAATCGGAGTAGTAATTTGAAACAAGAATTGTTATATGGGATGACAGGTATAGGAATAGCCTAAGAACGGTCATAAGAGATTTCAAGATTGTGGAATCTAGTCAAGATGTATTTGAGATTAGTGCAGACGCTGTTGACCCTCGTGGCTCTGGTGAGACTGATCAGGACTCGTTATGACTGAAAATATGTACTTCTTAAAGCTCGTTCAAAGTACTTATAATAATAAAATAATAATAATATAAACCTCTATTCCGGTAATGATACATCTTACACTATAAGTTGACATACACTATCTTATGTTTGCCTACCGGACGCCCATTCCCGGGCTTAGGTCTCCCCTATCCTATCCCAAATCGCTCTGTTTTGTGCTTCCCTCCTCCATAGAACTCCTAGTCTTTTCTCTAGGTCTTGCCTCCATCTTGTTGTCCGTCTGCCTCTTCTCCCTCTTTTATTGCCATAAGGTGTCCAGTCCGTAGTTCTTTTAGCCCATGAGTTTATTTTCATTCTGGCCAAGTGGCCTGCGTATCTGAATTTCATCCTCCCCACTGTCTCCAGAACGTCCCTGCTTCCTGTCTTCCCCCTTATTTACGAATTTCTGATTTTCTCCATTTTCTGTAGTCCTAATATACTTCTTTCCATGTTTCTTTGTGTCACGTGGAGGCTGTTGGCTTTTTTTTTGTCGAAGCCCAGATTTGCGCGCCGTACGTGAGTATCGTATCACGCATGTTTCTAGGATTCTGATCTTGGAGGTTAACTGCATTCTCCCCTTGAATACCGGTCTTAGAGCCCAATAACCCCGCCATGCCTTTCTTCTCCTTTCTCGCAATTCTTTATTCAGCCCCTGTTCGAATGAAATTATCCCTCCTAAATATGTATATTCTTTCAATTTCAACCCCCTCCACCATCAGATTTCTCTTGCCCTATTTGCTCATGTATTTCGTTTTGGAACTGTTAATCTGTAGCCAAACTTCTGAGCTGGTACTTATTATGTCGTTTACTATTATTTATGTTTCTTCTCTATTGCTTCCTATTAGCACTATGTCATCTGCAAATCTTAAATTATTCAAATTAATGCCATCCACCTTCAATACATAACGGTCCCAATTTAGTTTTTTGAATGCCCAACTCAGAATCGCGTTGAACAAATTTGGCGATAGAAGGGGTCGCCTTGCGCAACTCCTCTGGTTGATTTTGAATATTTCTCCTTTTTTGTCCATTTTTTAAGGGATGGCGCTTTCGTACAAGTTTTGTATGATTTTCAAAGTTTTTTCCGTCTATTTCCTGTTCCATTAGCGCTAGCATAAGACACTCCTGGTTTACTGTGTCGAAAGCCTTTCAAAAATCAATAAAAACCATATGTAATTCCAAGTTGTACTACCCTGTTCTTTCTATTGGTTAAAACTGGTGAACCCATCTTGATTTATTTTTAGGACTCCTTGAAGGTTTTTCAAGACCAGTTCGGAATTGCTAAGATACCTCGATACGTTTGTAGGACTCTGCTGAAATATCACTTTTGAGATTTTTAAAGATTTTGTTGTGAGCCTCTGACTTTTGAAAACATTTTAGAACATATCGAGACTCTTCAAGGTCGGTAAAAATTGCTAGACTTATTAATATTTTGTTAAGACTTAATTTAAGACTTTTAAAACTCGTAGAGCCTAAAGAAGACTCCTGTAGAATAAGTAACAGATTTGTTGAATTACTGCTTTCTAAAAGCTAGTGGGGAGGGGGGAAAAATATTGTCTTCCTTCCTGGATGAATGGCGGCCGGGCTCTTAATGTGTGAAGAAAATATAAAGATTGACAGACAATCTGATAGAGTGACCAGCTTACAAGCATGCAAGTAAGCTCTAGTTAGATCCCTCTCCACATGCCGAGAAGAAATTAGTTGTGCAGTATTGTTTATTAATCTGTCTGCTTTCTAAAAGGGGAAGATTTTGTCTTTCCTCCTCGAAAAATGGCGGTCAGGTTCTTGGTGTGCAGAGGAAAAACCTGGCAGATTGACCAACAGCCAAGCAAGTAAGTGAGCTTCAGTTAGATCCCTCTCCACGTGCGGGTCAAGCGAGACATCCAGCAGTCCACGCTTCTTAAGTGGAAGGACGCACTCGCCCAGTCGACCAAGGCAGAGTGGAACTGAGCGTTGATACGTGACCTCGATGCATGGGCAGGCAGGTTCCTTGGGGAACTGAACTTCCACCTGACCCAAGTCCTGAGCGGCCAAGGGGGCTTCGGCTTGTAGTTACATCGGATGGCGATATCGCCGAGCCTCATGTGCGCGTACTGTGATCGAGGGGTGGAAGACAACCCCCTGGCACACCCTGTTCCTGTGTGAGGCCTGGGAGCAGGCGGGGCGCGGGGCGGCAACGCAAACGATAGCGACAGCATGATCAGCCGTCTCACGCCGGACACCTTAGTTCCAGAAATGTTGAAGAGCGGAAGCGGATGGAACTGGGTGTCGGCCTTTGTCTCGACCATCATGAAGAAAAAAATGCAGACTAGTCGAGACAGAGGGCCAACAGTCAAGGGTCGGCCCACCCCGGACACAACGACTCTGTACCATCCTAGAGCTGCTGCAGACCCCCGACAGGGGTCACACCTGCGTCGCCACTTGTACCAAGACAGTGAGGGGTGAAGGAAGGTAGCGCATCCGTCTGTGGTGCACCCTGGGTGAGCGTTGCCTTGGTTAGTAGGGTGTCCAGCGCGAATCCGAAGCGAAGGGCGAGAAGGGCAATGCGACCCTCTGGTCACTGATGCGATACTCGAAAGGGTAGTTTCCGGGGCCAGGGGTGCGGTGTCTGTGGAGCCACTTTGGCATGCATGCATCGTCATACGCCCCACCAAGTGAGATCCCTTTCCACTCTTCCCTTAAGCCGAAGGGAAAAGAAATTAGTTTTACTGCATTGTTTGTGAATCTGTATCGGGTAAAGCATATCCTTCGCTATATAAAGTAGTGATGTCAGTTTCGATATTATTTCAACTTATTTCAGATCACGAAGCATGTGAACAATTTACCCGCTTGACAGTAATTCGACACAGTGTATAAAAAAGGGAAAGGGAACCGTAATCTCGATTACATACTAGAAAACCGAAACATACATTTTGGAACGATCTGGTTAAAGAAATCATGAAGTCGAAAAGGAAGTATTCTATAATCTCCACCAGGACAAAATGAACAGCTCGTGATTAGACATCGAGTGGGAAAATCTCAGCTCGTGATTAGACATCGAGTGGGAAAACCTCAAGTGTGTAAACGATTACAATGACTCGAACTTTCAAATCAGAGACGTAATTTACTTCTCGCGAATCAGTCTACCGAGATGGCGGGAAAGCTCTTGGAAACGGCGAAGCTTAAAAAGGTCCTGAGACAAACTCTGTGCTGATTGTTTAACTCAGAGAATTATTGCATTTGCGGTAGTATTGGTAAGCCTCCTAGTACATATGATCGCTTCTGGTGTCCTTTTTGGTTTCAGTCCATACTTGGCTGGGAGAATCAATAGCGTCTTGCCTACCACGTTGAATAATAAGAATCTTGTATTGGGAAGGCAGTCGTTGGGAACCGGAACTCCTTTTGCTCGAAGAACTCGCTGAAACGATGTCACTGTTTCTTGACAATCGTAGACTTGAAAATAGCAATCTTTGTGAGATAGTCCGACTGTGTCAGCTTCCCCTGTATTTCATAAAATACTCAAGTACAAGGTGCACGGCTAGTTCTTTTAATACATGTTCCGTCTTCGTGAAGGCTGATTGATAATTCGACTATCCCAACTCGTGAATGCAGTGGATGCCCCCGAAAATAGCCAGGAACTTCCGAGTGTTTAATTCTGATATTGCTGCGCGAATTTGATTATTTGTTATCTCGTAGATGGTAGAAACAGGCTTGTAGACGTCGGAGATGTTTTGACGAATTCCTCTGATTGCGATTGTTACCTTGAAAAACAGATTATAACGCAAGCTGTAACTCGACCCTACGAAAGTCAGTTACTTCTGCTGTATTATATCGACATCGCTTTTCAACGACAAACTCGATAGTGATCTGGAAGTATCAAAATTAGTGGGAAAGATTATAACCAGAATTCGGCGCGAAATTCCTGCTTATTCGCATTCACCTAAAAATTGGCTGACGGCGATAATTTGAATTTAATGGAACCCTCGAGGAAGATAATTATCGACTTCTCTCGCAAATTTCTTCCCACTGTGTAGTGTACTCTGTGTTTCAGCAGGCGGGGTGCAATGGCACTTCCTGCGCCGGGAATACCAGATTAGTAGCTCTTGAACTTGAAGGCACTTGTTGCGAATTTAATCGATCCAGTCGGACAGAAATGTAGGGGAAATAACTGAAGTGACTCGGCTCTTTCACTACCGTTGTTCTCTGAAACCGTTTTCCAATTAGAATTTCATGGAGTGGGTGGATTCTTGGAATACTCTGATCTGACCTAGATATTCTATTAGTCTGCAGGTAGTGTAAATCTCAAGTAATATAAAAACTGAATTGGAACTCAACATGCTGGCCATTCATCGGTATCAGTTGGTGAAATCGAAGCAAAATTGTTTTTTTTGCTCGTTGACTTGGTACTGGGTGGCAAAATACGATCCTGGTTTGATCTACTGACAAAATTTAAGAATTTTTTCCTAGTGGTCTCAGCATTTTCTGTTGATAAATAATTCACCCCCCCCCCGCTCCATGAAGCCGTTTTTGTAAGTCCTGTCAATAAAGTCTGATACGAACCTGTGTAATAAACACGTTTAGTATTTTGCTCCACCTTTTCCCAACTTGAGATAAGAATAACATGTATAAGTCAGCTTGATCAAGAAGGGAGATGTTCAGATGGGCTCGCAGTCTGTGAAAAGTTGAAAGGGAGTCTGAAATTTGTCAGCTAAAAATGTACATTTTTGGGGAATGGAAAACTAGAACTTTTTATCTATTTAGATTTGAAATTTGGTTTTCCTACCAGATTAATGTTTTCACACTTTTAATAACTGTAAAACTGACTGCAGCTGTTGACGGGTGACTGGACTGTACAACCTGTTTTAAGAGGCAGCACAGTTTTTGGTGGTCAGTAGACTTAGGGACTTGTTTGTAGTAGTTCTTCTGTTGTTATTTTTCTTATGTTGAATATCTTTGCTCTGAATCCAGAGGTTGAAACCTGCTGACCGATCCCTGATTACGAATCTTGATAAGGTGGAAATGAAATTAGTACTAATTGCGGAGATGATGAAAATTATTTTTTAGGATTTGCCGGCATGAAATAATTGTAATTCGGGGGCTAAGAATCTGTCAGATGCTGATGAGTCTAATGCCGACTCGTTGAGGCTGAGCAAGACCCACTGAGAACTTATGAAGACTCATTATACCACTTGATCCTGGTGATAAACATGGAACTGAAACAGAAAAGGAGTACGAAGATTAACTGACCTCGATATGGTCCCATAAGACTATGTTGAAATTCATGGCGACTCGTTTAAGCTGGCTAAGACTCGATAAAATATTCAGAAGGTTCCTCAAGTTTCTATAAAGTCGATTTAAAACTACATAAAACTTTTACAGCTGTGAAAAATTCGTTTGACCCTCTTTAAGACTCCGAAGAACCTTGTTGAGACTTTTAAAAGCTATTGAAACTTATTTAGACCCTATTTAAACTTATTAAAATTCTTCTGGATTTGGTTGAGATTTGTTAGGACTCTGAAGATTATCTAAGAACTCATCAAGCCTTGTTTGATACTAATTAATTCTGTCTTGAAACTCCTTGTGTCGATTAAAATATAATTGCAATTCAGACTGTCTTTCTAAGATTAGACAATTCAAGGGTGGAGGAGAGGGGGGAGGGTAAAAAGGAGTATGCTGGGAAAATGTGAAAAGAAAGAAGAAATGCGTAGTGCCGAAAGTAGAATGAAGTGAGTAAGTCTTTTTCCGTCTTATCTTAGAAAAAATTACTCTCACATTCAAAAAATTAACTAATAACTGAATTTTTCTTCTCCTTCTTGAGACTGTTTAAGTCATGCTGGTTACGATTTTTTCTTTTTTGCATGAAGCGACGCTATTTACTAAGGCCCATACATTTGTGCACTTGAAAATGCATAAGTACAAAATCGAAAAAATATGAAAATTGATTTTTTTTTTTTTTTTGAAGCAGGTCAAGTCCAACACTCAATCTGTTTTTGCTGTTGATTTGTAATTGTAGAATTTCATTTTCATACACCTTCGGCGGAATCAAATATTAGACTGTAAAGCTTATCCGGGAGCCGATATTAGCAGTGATCATAATTTGATAGTAACGAAATGTAGGCTTAAATTGAAGAAACTTGGTGGAAAAGATGAGGTAAAAAGATGGAATTTGAAAAAGTTGGAAAACATTAATACTCGAGGGAAATATCAAGAGAATATTGTATTAGACGTAGAGATTGAAAAAAACACAGGAAATTAATAGTTGTGGAGGAAGAATGAGATAAAATAAAGGAGGTAGTATTAAAATCAGCAGAAGAAAATCTAGGTAAAACTAAGAGAGAAGAAAAGAAACCGTGGATGAAGAATGAGATCCTCAGAAAGATGGATGAACTATGAAAGTATAACAATGCAAACCATAGAAACGGTAGATTAGCTTACCAAAGGTTAAGGAATGAAATAAAGAAAAAATGTAAGAAGACAAATGAGGAATATATGAAAGAAAAAAGCGATAAGATAGAAGAGTGTATGAATAAAGGACAAGACTTGGCCTGTAGAAAAGTAAAAATGGAGTTTGGAGAAGGAAGGAAGAAAGCAAGTAATGTAGCAAATAAGGAGAGAGAGCCTACACAGCTGAAGAAAAAGTGTAAAGGTGGGTACAGTACATAGAAGGACTTTATAGTAATAACAGGAATGAAGAGATAAGAATGTAGAGGGAGGAAGATGTGGAAGAAGATGAATTTTAAGAAGTGAATTTGATAAAACATTGAGAGATTTAAAGAAAGGGAAAGCTCCAGGAGTGGATGAGATACCAGCTGAATTATTACAGAACTCAGGAGAATATATACTAGATAAATTGTACAAATTAGTGTATTATATTTATGATAAAGCAGAAATACCAGAGGATGTTAAAAAGAGTGCAATAATAACTTTACCAAAAAAAAGCAGGAGCAGATAGGTGTTAAAATTATTGAACAATTAGTATTCTTTCGCATGTGTCAAAAGTAATAACTAAGATAATTCTAGAATAGATGCAGAACTATGCGATGATCAGTTTGGATTCAGAAAAAGTAGAGGTACTAGGGAAGCAGTGTTAGCTTTGAGATCAATTGTAGATGAAAGACTCAAAAAGGAGTAGGATACATGTATGGCATTCGTTGATATTGAAAAATCTTTTGACAATGTTAATGGGATAAAATATTTGATGTTCTAAAAAACATAGGAATAAGATTTTTGAAAAAATACAAGTTATTTTAAACTTATATAAAGGGCAGAAAGCCACATTAAGAATAGAAGGAGAGGCTAATATTCGGACCAAGCAACGTACTGGCTGACATCTGGCGGAAGTTTTCAACAACATCTAGTTCTTTTGTGTTCTTATCAACGTTAGAATAAAATCGTATATTTTTATCCTAACGTTGATAAGAAATTCAATAGAAAGTCGTAAAACGACATCAGCGCGCCACCACGCTGCTAGGTCCGAATAGAAAAAGGTGTAAAGCAGGGGTGTTCCTTATATCCAGTATTATATAATATGTACGTATAAAGTGGGCCATGAAAGAAATAAAAGAAAAATTTAAAGCAGGTGTCACTATACATGGAGAACGAGTAAATGTGCTCAGGTTTGCAGGTGATATTATCTTATTAGCCAAAAGGAGTATTGATTTGGAAAACATTTTAAATGGAATGGAGGAGATTTTGAATATAGAATATCGTACGAGAAAAAATGAAAATGAAATTGAAGTAATGGTATGTAATCGATGTGAACATGATAGCTTAAATATAAATGTTGGGCAGGAAAAGATGAAGTAAGCGAATTTGGCTATTTAGGGAGTAAAATAACAAAAGATGGAAGAAGTAAAAGGGATATTAGTAGTAGAATAGCGCAAGCTAAATTAGCATTTTATCGAAAAGGTAATCTTTTCAAATCAAAAATACATCTGGAAATCAAAAAATTGTTCTTGAAACTTACGTTTGGAGTGTAGCCTTGTTTGGATGTGAAACTTGGACCATAGGAAAACCAGAGAAGAGAAGGATCGAAGCTTGAGATGTGGCGCTATAGGCGGATACTTGGCATCAAATGGACGAATAAGGTAAGAAATGAGGAAGTACTTAACAGATTAGGAGGTAAAATGGATATTTGGAATTGTCTGAAGAGAAGGAGAGATAAACTAATAGGGCATAATTTGAGGCACCCAGAAATAATATCACTGCTGTTAGAAGGAAGAGTGGACGGAAAAAATTGTGTAGGTCGGCAAATATTCCAATATGTTCAACAGATAATCAAGGATGTCAAATGTGTTATTACGAAATGAAAGAACTTACACAAGATAGGGAGAAATGGAGAGCTGCATCAAACCGGTCGTAAGACTGATAACCTTTTCCTCATCATCGGCGAAGTCCGAATGAAAATTGCTTTTTTATCTTCTGGTGTCATAAGTATTCCTCTTGGAACAAATTTTACTCTTAACGTGAAAGAAAGAACCAAAAAACAAAATTTTGAGAAATCTCGTGCAATAATAAGTGAAGTTTAATTTTGTCTTTTGTTTTAAAATATCTTGACAGGCGAAAATTTCGGGCTTCGCCTGAAAAATACCATTTGTATAGTTTCTCAAAGTTAACGTAGTTATGTGAGAGCACTTTAAACCCAAGTGTAGCCATACACCATTTTTAATCCTACCGCTCCCGTGGATGCCGAATACGACTGTGCGAGACGTTCCGCGTAATCAATTCGGCATCCACGGGCGCGGTAATGTACAAAATGGGTTAGGGAGGGGGGCTACATTCGAGTTCAAGTTGTTTAGTTATATCGGGGTGAAAAGTTTTTTTCGTTTCCCGAGAATGTTGCCGCATGTAAAGTAACCTGTTCAAAAAAAAAAACTGTAAAAAGTAGTAGAAAAGGGTTTTAATTAGTCTAGGGGTCCCAGCTCTCTTTCAGAAGCGCCAATAGGACTCAGAATTTGGGGGGCTTAGGCCCCCTTATAATGAAGCAACACCACCGTCGCATCATTTTCTTTGGTAATTTTTCAGTGTTTGGGAAAGATATCTAGAAGTTTGGTAAGGAGGCTAAGCCCCCGCCCCTATTTGCACCTATGTCCTCTTTACTAGTCCATCTCGGGTGTATGAATTCTTTCAATATTCAGCTGTAACCTTCTGAGCACAGAGAAACGATAAAGGAAGTTCATTGAGAAGTGTTTGTAGGGATCGGATTAATTTTCGAATCTGATGAAAAAAACCGCGTTGTAAACTTCTTGTAGGAATCAGTCTTGACCCCGTGATGTGGCAAAAGAATTTATGAAAATTCGTGGAGACAATAGAAACGGAAAACAAATTAAAACGAATGGTCCTGAGGAAATGATGCACAAGTTCATGAAGGTCTCATGTTAAGTTTTTGAGTCTGATGTACGCCGTCGTTGAGAATTTTTGGGTATTTAGCCCTGATCCTTTCTGAAGACGCATTATTTGACGAAGGAATCTTTCAAGGTAGATGTTTTTTTTTGTATAAAACCCTTGTTGAAAGTATTTTGAGGCATTTAGCTGTGGCCTATATTGCTCTGTGGAGAAAAACATGATACGTTTTTGAGGACTAAGTATTTTAAGAGTACGATAATTCCCCATTTTTTCAGTTTGTGATTCTGGCGAGTATCTGTATATCTTCAGTACCGCATGCGAGGGCATTTTAACCCAGAGTCCTGGATCGTTGACAGAAACGAATACTCTGCGAGAGGCACTCACTGTCCGCTAAGGGATTCAGAGTTTCCGTGTGTTAATTGCAACCGTGAAAGAAAGCAAACCATCGGAGTTTCAATTTGTTTTGAATTAATAAAACGAAAATGTACTGATTTACCTGAACAAGTTCCTGGAAATGCCCAGAATTATAGATGGTGGAGAAAAAGACAAAATTAGTTTATCTAAGTATGACAGACAAATAAAACTGAAAATAGCCGGTAGTTGAAGTTATGATCGAGTCCTGTCGGTGATAACTCCATACCTGCGAGAATCACCATTAGTCGATTTCATAATACAGCATTCAAATGAGCCTTTTTTGAATCCATTTCATTAGAGATGTTCTGGCATTCTATCGAAGAAAAATTTCCATTTTCTCATAAACTCATCTGTATCAGTTGTCGGTTTATTCCACCGCACAAGGGGCACCTAAAACACTCGTGCAATTTATGATAGATAATTTTTATTGAATATGTTTTTTTTTCTTCTTTATCTTTCTCTCTCGTTTATATTTCTTTAATCAGTTTATAATTAACACCAATTGACCTCATAGTCGGTATGTTTATGTATTGAAATTTGCTCGCAAATTCGAAGCAATTGGTTTTATCAATTTGATTGGATATGTTGTGGTGACTGAAGTGACGAGAGGCCCGGAGGAGGACAGTTTGGCGAAACAGAAAGACGTTCATTAGCAGACTAGAAGACTAGAATTTCACTGTTGATATTGTCGCTGGTATATGCTCAATGTCGTATATAGAATGGCATTGTTGAAAACATCGTTCATTCGGTGACTCGACGCTAACTTTTTTTTTATTTAGTTGAGATGGCGAAAGAAGATAATGTGAGAAAATCAGTACAACGACGACGGAAGGCAAGAGGATTCGAAAGTTTCGAATGATGTGCCTAATAAGAGATTGTGTGTGTTTGTTGGAAACTCTGTACAGCTTCTGGAGTTGCCTGTATTTCAGCGGTTGTCGAGGGTGAGCTGGTGGGAAGGGAACCAATAAATATGCGAAAAATGCGTCAAAGGCGAAAAATGAAACGAAGGATGAATTTGTGCGGTATCCTTGGAATAAATTTACTCGGATCCCAGCATCCATTTTCATTAGTCCGCTGTAAATTTGTCTACAATGCCTAGTGTCTTTCGGGTTCTCGAATTAAAGCCTTTGTATTCGTATGAGTCACATGGACGATATTCCAATGCTATCGTTACCAGATATTTTGTAGTAAACTTCACTTCAAATTTGAGATAGGAAACGAGCTTTCTGGAATTTTCTAGTTGAGATTTGACCAAGTATGTACATTGTGTCTTGTGAGTAGCGTTCCTCTTCATCGTTGCCTTGTAGCTAGAAATATGCTCCCAGAAAACAAATAATATTTGAGAAAAGAGGATTCTTATGTTCTCGTGCAATAACCCGAAGTGCGCCGGATTACTTCTTTTTTATTTTTTTTTAATTTTTCATTTCATTCATCTTTCTTATTTAAATTAAAATTTTAACGTTAAAGAATATTGACCTCTGGGTGTTCACGTACAACTGCATTAATGACGTTGGCAGTGGCTAGTGGGCGGCTGAAATTCGTATACGAAGTTGATGTTTTATAACGAACAAAACCAGTAATTTGTTCTGCTACAGAGTCAATTTAACTGTTTCGAACTTCAGTAGAACAAACGAACTGGATTGTCGTTTTGCTGCGTAACTCACTCTCGAATTCTAAGGTTCATTCAGATTTTTCATTCTTTACAGTCTACCATCGTTTGTTCCCATTCTGGTTCTATTTTTAGATTTCTTATGTCATAATTCTCATCAGTTCCGTACCCTTGACTTTTTGAGAAAAAAATTCAAGGAACATGCATGGAGAATACGAAGAAATGATTCTAGATTGAGAGACAGGGATGGAGGTTTGAAAATATAAAAAATTGTATTATCCGTGGACCTCTGAATCCTCTGTTACTGCAATCCACCAATGGTTTGTTGATACCAGGGGATAGTGCAGATTGGTCGTATAAGTTACCGGGAAATGTCCATTAGATTGGGTCGTTTTGTGGCTGGGAGAGAAATAAGAGTAACAGAAGACATGGTCGAAGGTGGGGTGTTCTTTATTTTCAAATTTTTCAAATTTTGAACCGAACGCCTTTTGAACTTTGTTCTCATCGTATAAAAATACCGTCGCCAAAATTTCTAAGATTTTTTTTTTAATATCAACCTACTCACCACGAGGTCTGAAGGTGAACATTGGATTTATATCTTCATTTTGTAGTCAACGTTCCAAAGCTTTTATGATAAAAGATAAGATGAATACAACCAACATATCCTATAAGTAGATGAAATTTTGAACATTGAAAAGGAAGGCGTTTCTGAGTTCAAATTTGAATTCGTGAAATTGAGATTTCGAGAAGTCAAATATGACAGGTTGTCTACCGGTCATAAAGGTCATACAAGTCACACAATTGCCTCTGATTACTTACAAATTTAGTAATTCTTTCTGAACGTATGAAATTGTTCATTTTATATTTTTTAATCAAAATATGGCCAAATTGAAATCGAATTGAAAATTTGTGTTCCTTGTAACATTCTTTGCAATAGTTCGTTCGTTATTATTAAATCATTAATTTTCTTCGAATTTTTTGTACGGAGTTATTATTTGCATGTTTTTGAAATATTTTTTCTTGTTTTGTTTCTTGTGGAATTTCTGTTCAGGCATGAAAATGGTTTGAAAAAGGTCATGTAAAAGTCACACAAGTCATACAAAGGTCATACTAATGGAAAATTTGTATTTGGTAAACACCCTGTGTGAAGAAAATTAATTTCTACAAAAAATGCAGGTAAACAAATTTTTGTAGACTGATTTTTCATGCTGAGTTCGAATAGTATGTAGGGTGAAGGCTTCTTATACTGACCGAGTGTAGAGCTGTTTAAAAAAAAATAGTGATGTTGCGATGAATTTGAAGCATATTAGCACAAAAAAGCGTTGAAAAGACATGAAAATTCATTTTAAAATTCTATAACCAATAAAAATTATTTTCCTGTTGTCATTTGCTGTCAATTATAATTTTTGATATCCTTCACGAATGCTCTGACAATTACCAGGAGACAAAAAACGATTGCTGCACTAATACTTTGAGAGGAATTTTATATGATTTCAGGATATAATGTATATTTTCTGCGTCAATTTTGATATATAGAGTCTTAATTTACCTTTTTCCAACCATGTTAAGATACCCTAATAGTACGCAATTCCGTGTTTCTCAAAAAGCTGGCAAATTTACTAGAAATGTATTCTTATGATGTATTAACGTTGAAAGGAAGAATTTTGGTTTAGTTTTCACTCCCAGTGTGTTTAATGCTGTATTTTTGTTATTATTTTTTGTAAAAAAAAGAAAAGAAAAAAAAACTGAAAAAATGCTACATCAGCTACTTGCGTAGAAAATTTTGGGTTCGCCGAAAATTTGATAAAACTATTCCGAATCCATGCGAAAAATAAGTCCAGAAAACTTGGGTTTGTTTTTCATGGCTTTGTGGTTGCTAATAATTTTTTGGATGTCAAATATTAGCAACCTCAAATGTGTACTAACACACGCATGGGTCCATCATTGTTTGCGTTTTACCTTTTATCCAGAAATCTCATCGAATTTTGAACAGTCTTACTAGAACGTTTAGATAGTATCAAGAAATCCTAAACTAGTGTGAAAGAATCTCGAAAAATGTAAACGAGTTTTGAAGAGCAATAGCGAGTTGTGAACACGTTTAGAAAAGACTTTTAGAGCCTTATAAAGCCTTAAAAAACTTGAGGAGTCTTGAAGAGACTTGGTCAAATTTAGAAGGTCTTAGTCAAATCTAAAAGAATCTTAAAGAGTCTTTAAAAAGTCTGGAAGTGGTATGAAAAGTCTTAGACGAGTTTTAACCAGTCATTGAGTCGCCAAAAGTTTTGAGAAGTCTTGACCATGCATTGAAGGGCCATGTTCAAATTTGGAGAAGTCATGAAGAACGGTAAGCGAATCTTAATATAGCTAAGGAAAGTCTTAGAGAGTCTTAAATAAGTCTAGGAGAATGTAAATGGTTCTCATTTGAGCATTGAAGATTGGAGAGACTTAGCTAAATTTAGTTTTAAACTAATTTTTGATAATTATTTTCAAAATTTTTTTTAAATTAAATTATTTAAAATTAATTTTATTGATTAAAAATATAAGATTAATTTTTTAAAAAAATATAATAATTAAAATTGAATTAATCTTAAGGACGTTTTTCTTACCACCTGAATGGGGAATATTGGATGGTTTTGTGTCAGAAATTGTCGACCAGTCCAGAATCCAACGAGTCAACAAAATTTGACGGCCAACTTAGTACTCAGGATTTTCATTTTCAACGTCAGTGAGGAAATAGTCAGCTATATAAATCATTCAAAAATTCACGTATTTCTGACCTCCTATCCACTCGCTGAGTTACCATTGTGAGGACATGACATGGTCCAAAAAGGAAACGAAAATTATTAAATTCTCATGCATTTTGAATTTTTACTCCCAAGGTTCTTTCGTTATAATATTAAAATCCGAAAACACCGAACTCGAAAAAATTTAAGTGATACTCGGGTACACATAACTTCTGAACCATGAAAGTCACAATGACAAATTTTCAAAATCAGGTGTTCGAACAGTGATTTTTGTACCCCAGCTATAGTACCCCCGGGGTCATTATTGAAAATAGAGAAATTATATATAAACTTGAAAAGTCTTCGTAGTTCCTCGCGACGTATAGTAAGTCAAAGTCTCTGTATGGCTGTTTTTATGTTGACTCTCTGGTTTCACATTTTGAAATTTTTTAAGATTCTTTGGCCTTGTAACGGTGAGAGAGAGGGACCGCCACGGTGTTTGTTTATACATTGATGTGTATAATTTGCTTGTGACACCCGTAGTATCTCTGCAGTGTCTCTGTTTTGAAAAAGGGGTATTTTTTGCTTAGGTTGTCGTGTTTTTAAATTTTAAACTATGTCCCTTGCTAATTACGCTGTCATAAAATGGAATCAGGAATGTTCTTCCGTCTAAGGAATTCAAGAACTAAAGAATTTCAGAAGCTGTTGAAAATGGTATGACTAGATTGAGTTTCTAAATATGTAGCAAATGGTTTTTCTCTGACTTGTAAACAAACTGGGAATTTCTTCTTGAAGTGTAGTCGAATTGTAAATTATACCGAAATAGATGTCTATTAGATTTTGAACATTTATTCTCTAGTTTCTACTCTAAAGGAATAATGGGGGACATTGCTGAAGTATTTTTATTAATTTTATCGAAGTCGAGTCCAGGCTGTTGATGCGTCGTTAAATAAATAGATAACTGAAATTGAATTTTTCAGTTTTATGAACCCCAGAAAAATGTCTCATTTTTCAGAACTATTTTCTGCTGCAGCACCACTCCAGTAAGCCTATTACCAATCAAAGTTTCTTGAACCATATTTTGGCAAATTTTCATTTCTTCTTTGATGTATGCTTTGGTCGGAAAAGGAGAGAACTTTTATCGGTGTTTGTTCAATTCTATGACCAGTTGAGCTGAAAGCTTGCTGATTAGTTTCTAGTTCTTATTCGACTTTTATTCGGTCTGGATGACTCGAATATTTAAAATTTTCCATTCGAAAGATAATATGCAATGATTAGCATTAACACCGTTAGTCGCCTTCGTGCTCGAGAATATGTGCACCATCGTACCGATGAGTGCGTCATCGCGTTTACCGGTGCAATATCGCAGTGCTGTCGAATACCTGAAAATTCCAATTGTACCTTTACGTAATAACACGATGTACCTGCACTTCTTGAAAGTATTCCTGGTTTCAGTTCTGCTGTACTTTTTTATGTACTATATAACTGCCTCCGAAATTTCTATGTATTATGCATACCTATGCACATTGGTATAGACGTTCTTTCTCACCAATCTCTTGAACCGTGTCATGTTTCAAAATATTGCCCGAATCTCTGTACTGCAGAATGTATTTCCTCATCGTGATCTCTTTGGCCTCGCTGTTCTCGATAGTTTTATCTCTGTAAAAGGGGTAGAAAATACTAGGTCAAATGAATCCAAGGAAATCTTTCTCAGGGTGTCTACCGGTCCCCTAAGTCTCCCATTTTTATAGGAGCTCCTCCAAAACTTCAAAAGTGCAGCAATTTTTTAAATTACAAGTTGGAAAATGATGAATTCTCGCAAAATTTTATTTTTTAATTAATTTATATCTTTAAGTTTCTAATTAAATTGTGATAATACCTACATTATCAATAATGACCATAATTAAATTGTATCTTTCATAGATACGCATAGTTACATGAGTTCATATTGTAGTCTGTTATTGCCTAAATGGTATTTAAGTTTTTAATTGGTTTGGCACAGTAATTAGGTAGGTACAATTATTATATTGTGTACTGTGGTTCTTCTTTGATCCTGTTCTCCCAAATACGGAAGTTAGGTGACCCGCTTTTCAGATGTCCTCCAAAATGTCCATCCATTCCTTTCGATCCTCTGTAGCCCGCTTTACTTCTTCCAAGTTTATGCCGGTGAAGATTTTTGCTTGATCTATCCATTTTTGGACGTTCTCCCACGGCTCCTCTCAGAATCAGCGAAAATCCAGTTGCACTGGAGTACGTGCACCAGGCTGGATTTTTCACCTGATGCATTGCACTAGGTGGAAAAATCCATACTTGTTTATAAATTCAAGTTTTTAAAACTTATCGATACTTATTGGATGTTTTTTGTCTTTCAGTTGGAGGGAGGGGGTGTTCCAAGGTTCCTTATTTAGAAGTTTTGTATTTGTGCCAGGTGATAAAGTGAAAGATCCCCGGCCCTGACTCTTCTTTCCTTCCACGTTTCCCTGAATTATCGATTTCTCAAAGCAATTTCCATTCCTTCTGATGATATGGCCAAAAAATCTGAGAATTCTCTACTTGCAAATGTCCGACAGCCTCCTTTTGTCTATGTTTAGCTAACTAAGAACTGAAGCGTTGGGGTTTTTTATCCATCCATGAGATCCTGAGCATGCGTCTATAGGCCTTCTTACTTTGTTGCCTTGAATGTCCATGTTTCAGCTCCATATAACATTACCGAGAATGTTAACAACTTGAATAGCCTTAATTTGCTGTTGCGGGATATATGGTCATCCTTCCTGATTGGAATAAGCTTGCTGACTGCATTCCTTCCGAAGGATATGCGGCGTCGGATTTATTTTTAGGAGCCACCATCGGCTCGCAGGAGTGATCCTAAGTAGATAAATTCATTGTCCATTTCAAAGTTCTTCAACACATTCGTCGTTGGTAAAAGTGGATCTTTGCCTACGATTATAATTTTGGTTTTGCTTCCGTTAATGGGCAACCCATACCTTCACGTTTCCTCTCCCCTCGTTTTATCAGTAAGTTCATTTCGCTCTCGATTTAGCATACAGTGTAGTGTGATCTGCAAAGCGCCAGACACCGCTCCTCCAGTTGCACTTAGCTTCTCTCAGTACTGTCTCACTGTATGTGTTAAAGAGGATTGGAGAGAGAGAGAGGATGCATCCCTGCTGAACCCCTTTTGTGAGCTGGAACTGATTTGATTGGACACTTACGGTAGCTCTGGTGTCCGCATAGAGATTCTTGATTAAGCACATCAGATGTTCCGGCACTCCCATTTATAGTATGTTCCAGAATTTCCTCTACTGCACACAGTGGAAAGCTATATTATATGTGTAGTGTAGATACGAAGCACAAGACTAAAAGTTGGTTAAATTTAGGATTTTTTTTTTTTTCTATTAGTTTTCTAGCATTTAGGGTTTGTTTTGTTGTTCCTTCATATAAGAAAACGAGCTAGTACTGTTGGTATCTGATTATCAATGTAGTAGTAATACTCCCGGCACAGCATGAAGCAACCAGGGCTTTTCTTGAAACAGCAACTGGGAAATCTAGAAGTTGAAAAACCAGGTATACAGAGAAGGTACGAAAAATTCGAAAAGATATTGAAAAACACAATGGAAAGGTACGGGAAAGAAAAAGGAGAGATAATAACTAAGGATAAATTATTACAGGAAACAAAAAAATTGATCGGAAGAAGGGAAAAGATGGAAAAGGCCATAAAAACAACTACGATGGAGAAAATTAAGATGTGTGAACCACGAAAAATAGTGAGAAGGGAAGTCAGGAAGGGCCTAGGAGAGCATGAAGAGTGGGAGATAGAAGAGATAATTGAGTACAGCGGGTCAACAAAAAATGTGGAGAGAGATAAGCACAGGAAAAAGGTTGATACTGAATCTGGAAAACAAGAAAGGAGAAATCGAGACAGACAGGGGAAAGATAGCCACAGACTTTTGTATTTAAATCTATATAGCAGCAATGAGGAAGAGAAATGCCAGCAAGTGGACGAGGAGGTTACGGAGACGGAGAGGAGAATTTTAGGGCTAAAATTAAGGGACAAAATCAGTAACAGAAAAATAAGGAACAGAACTCAGAGTAAAGACATAGGAGCAGCTATTAAAATTCAAATACGCAGGGGACATGTATAGGAAGGAATAAAGAAGACAGGTGAAATCGGATAGTAGGAGATCGGACCCCATATGAAAACATAAGAGGAAAAGGTAGACCAAAAACTGGATGGAGGGATGAGATGAGGAACAGAATAGGCCGTATTTGGAAAAGTAAGACCTAGGACAGAACCCAGTAGAGCGGGATCGGAGAGGCCTATGCCCGGGAATGGGCTGATTGCATGTAATGATGTACCAAGTAAATAAAGGCTGTATTATTAACTGAGCCTTCCATGGATGACATTTAATAGGACTTCTGATGCATGTGATGAGAGATACTGTACGATAATTACTTCAGGTCTCCGTTCATATTTTCTTGTGGAGTGGGTATAAACATGGACTCCGCCCAGTCTTTTGGCCATTTTCCGGTAGACCAAATCAGATTGCACACTTCATGTTGGGATTACTTTTCACTTATTTTTGCTAATCTAATTCTGTCAAAAATTGTACTTTTCGCTTATTTTTGCTAACCAAATTGTGTCAAAAATTTTAATTTCAGATAATATAATTATCTACAATATTTTTCATTTATAATTAAGTAATAAAATTTGTATCAACATTTTTTTCCACTAGTGATCCGTACATATACTAATAAACACCGTGAGGTGCTAAGAAACAAGGTTTTTTCTTATTTTTTAAGTACATCGTAGATATCAATTCTTTGATTTGCTATTTATCAGGCTTCTTTAACACCCCTAATTTTTTTTCCTTTTTCTGACTTACGGCGCCTAAAATGTTAGCTCCACTGGTCCACGTAAACCAAGGCCAACTTGTTTACAGAATGACAACTTTGGGAGGTTAATCGGTATGGCTTCATGTGGACCTAGGGGGCTGAAGTTCTGAATAGAGCCATAAAGAAGAAGAAATGTTAGGAGTTACGAAGTTCGTCTAAAAACCTTTGCAAAATAAGAGCCGCTCTAACGTGCCTTATTTTTTATTTGAGTGTACTTTTCTTGAAAAGAGCTTCATAAAGGTCCCTCTTACAGTATGAAAAAAAAATGATTTTGTTGAATTGTGCAGTCGAAATGGAAAATTAGAACCTGATCGGGCCACGGATATTATTTACATCTAATAATTGATAGCTATACCGACTCCTTTGCCACATCAAGTAGGCTAATCGGGAAAAGTTGGGAAAACACCGTTTGAGTTTGTGGAAACCGGCTCCAAACCCGTAAAAAAGCCCCATCTTTGCCTATTTTTACTACTCAAAACATCGAAAACCCACAATGGTTTTTTCGCTCGCTCTGCTCGTGATATTTCATCGGCCCTCACACGCTCCTGCTCCCATCTTCCTAGACAAAATTAAATTTAAAAAATACACTCAGCTTATAACTGATGTAAAACGAGCTATGAACTGGAAGTCTCACAAAATGAGATGGTATGCTTCCCCAGAATCTCCCAAAAGTCCTCCATTTGATTTTTCGAGTTTGATAGACACTCTGTTCTTGTTTTCTGGTTTGTTTGGCGCCAGGATGAATGTTTTCCAACTGTTATCGCATACCGACTTGGTACTCGATAATGATGAATGCATTACTGTATTGCCATAAAGTCTGTGGAAGATATCTGTTTATGCGTATTCGACGATAATTATAATTTTATTCTTGCGACATTATTATACATCGGTATCGTAATTATCAATTGCGACGCATATTCTCTCTTTCGATTCCGTTTTCAGATCCACGAGATCATCCGTAAAGAAAATTCTGGCGCGAAGTTCCTTGTTCACGAAAAAGACAAGTGCAAAATGAAAGAGGCAGTTCTGACGCGAACATCCCTGAAATTTCTTTTTCCTTGTACACACTCATCCGAAGGTTTCGAGTTTTCACGGTTTTCTTCGATTTCCTTTTTCGTCCTCGTCGGCTAATTCAGTTCCCCTCTTGTTTCGTTTTCCGTCGGGAGAGAAAGAGTGTGTGTGAGAGAGAGAGAGAAATTATTTCGTTCTCTCTCTTTCTGAGAGCTTGGTTGGTTGCAGAGACGCCTCATCGACGGGCGTAACATTGCACCGGTATTTTGCTACCGCAACACTCGCAGTTTCCGTTTGAATTTTAGAATAAGTACACGAATTATTGAGTGAAATCGTGAAACTAGGGAGTTACAGTGAAACCCGAAGTTTAATTTGTGAAAAAGATCTTCTACTTGTGTAGATGCTCCCTAGACAGTTCGGCGGCTACGAAACCGTGTGAAACTAATTTCATTTTCAGTTACACTCGAGTCTGTGCGGTAGAATGAAGAATCAGTTGGATTTCTTTCAAAAAGTGGTGTACAGGGTTCATGTGAAAAATTCCAGTGGTCGACGAATAGAAACAATCGATTTTTTTACTTTTTTTTCTCTTATTATTAGACGAGGACACCGAGAAGGGCTGTGAAAGTAATTGCTCCTGCCGGGGAAAAAATTTCAGATTGAAAAAGCTAAAAAATAGTCGACCAGTGAGGAAGTCTGACAGAAACCCAAAAAAGCTTTAAATTGTCTGAAGGGTATTAAAGAATCTCGAACGTATGTGAAGTAGCTGGAAGAGTTTTACAGATTGTTAAATAGTCTTGGAGGGAGTCTTGAAAATTTTAGTCCAAAATCCTGACCAAGTCTGGAAGAGATGTAAAGCTCTTAAATAAGTCTTCAGCCGTTTTTGCGAATTCTAAACAAATATAGAAGGAGCCTTGCAACTAGAGATCGGATAGGCAAACTACAAAACGGTAATTTATTGATCTATTTTATTCTAATGAAATACCCCCCCCCCTTCGCGACAGGCTATGAGAGCCGAATATAAGAGGGGCGTAAATAACCGCTAAATTACCCTCTTTAAATTACCTTCCCGTTTCATTTTTACTAGTAGCAGTGACGTGAAATGAAAATGACATAAATTACAATCAACGATGAAGCATGATAGTTTACCGTCACTTTATATTTCATTAGTTCTTATCATAACCAAACCATAATGGTAATTCTTTGATCTTCGGTAATTCACAAAAAGAAAAAAATTCGATCATTCATCTCTGACTGTCTGATTATAGCCAGATTCTTGTATCAGGCGTGGCAAACCAAATTTTTTTGTTGGTGAGTCGGAACGGGGAGAGTATAATAATAGGGTTTCGTTTTGCTATGGAGAGAGCAGTGTATTGCTGAGGAGAGGCAATGCCTCCTTTGCCTCATTTGTTTATTTTTTTTACGAGCCACTAGCTGCAACAAGGGCTATACGGCTCGGCTGGTGGGGATGGTTAAATTAATGGAAAGAGGTCTGTGTCGTGGAGGAAGGAGATTAGTTTATCTATTGTCAGTTTTGGAGCATGCTTTTCATTGTTGATGGTAGTTGATGTTTTTGGTGGTGAGAGTTAATTGAAGGACAGTGAAGTGTAAAGAACAGAGGCGTTGCGTGCTCAACATGAATGGAGGGGGCAATCCACTAGAGAAAATTTAACTTGAATTATTACCGAGGTAGATAAAAGACGATATTCCTTTATTATAACTTGATGTAAAAATATTAGGGGGCACGTGCCCTCCGGTGCTCCCCCCGACGCCACTGGTAAAGAATCAAAACTCACATTTGTCATTTTACTTCAAGGGCGCAGATAGGCAAAATACTGTACACGGGTGCAGGAATATCTTTGCTGCGCCTGTGAACACGGAGTATGCTATACATATCGCACATTCTCAGGCGCAGCAAAGACATTCCTGCACCCGTGTACAGTATTCTCCCTATTTGCGCCCTTGAAGTAAAATGACAAATGTGAGTTTAGATTCTTTACCCTGTGTATGTTCAACAGTGAGTTATTTTGAGGAGCATTTAGGGTATTGCGGGGGGGGGGGGAATGTATGGATTGAGGGTTGCGGCTCTGTATTAAAGAATTGGGTGGAATTAGAAAAACATTTTTCTTAAATGTTACAGTTTTGTGTGAAACCAACGTGTCTAAAATTTTGTCAAAAATTTTTAATATTTTTAAGGGTCGCGCAAGGAGTTTAAGGATCAACATAAGATTTATCGTTTAAAAAACCAGAAGTATTTCACTTTTGAAAAACCTACAAAATATATTTTGGCTGAAAACATTGATTTCAATTGAAAACTTTCTTCTAATTGTATTATTCTTAAGTGCCTCCAGTGAATATTTACAGGAAAAATGGAAGAAAAAAAAATTATTTTGAATTCGGAGGTCGGATAGGGTTAAAAGTTTACATTTGGGAATAAAAATAAAGTGGGCTAAATTTCGCCGAAAGATATTGAAGATTTTCGATGGCCAGACGCGAGTGGAGTTTTAAATGGAGTTTAACGATTATCATATTACAGAGTCTGGAAAAATTAGACAAAACATCGCAGTAAGCTGATTTTTGGTAAAATGTTAGGTATAAAGGTTCTAATGAACAATTAAAAGTTACCGCCCTTACCCCTATGTACTTTCCTCTAGAATTGGTTTTTATTAAAAATCTCGTGACCTATGGAAAATACAAAACAAGTTTTCAAAATTATTCTGCACTAGATTTCCATAAAAATTGACACTTGTACATACTTTTTCCGTACACGACCCAGAAAAGCCTTAAATTTGGAGTTCAAAATAATTCTCCCGAGTAGCACAGTTTAATACAGGCTATTCTTAGGTATTTTCTCATTTTAAGAGAGAAGAAGGGAGTCTAATACATTCGGCAGATTCCTGACCTTCATACCTTCCCATCCCTGGAAATTTTTTAAACCTCCATTCCCCATCCCTTGATAACTATATGTTTGAAATTGTGTTTCTCGGTGCTTCAGTGGCTTAGAAAGGGGCTGTTGGGATGGAAGCTTATGGGCTTGAAAGAGGACAAAAATGTCAGCGTATTGGATGTAGGGTATTCGAGGAACCTAAATTCAGTTGTGGCATTAGTTTCACTCTTACCTGAAAATTGTGGCATCGGGAGAGAGAGAGAGAGAGAGAGAGAAGGTTTGAACAATTGAGGCGTGGCAGGAAGAGGAGAAGGCTCAGAAATGAACGGGTGAAAAATTGTGATATCGGTATCGAGGAATAGGTTTTCATGGTGTCTGAATTGATGTTTGGCATCAATTTTGTCATCAGCTAATAATTGTGACAGTGGGAGGGGGTGGTGTGGTGACACGTATGGCGATGCACGCATGCCAAAGTGGTCCCTAAGACACCGCATCCCCGGCCCCGGAAACTACCCTTTCGAGTATCGCATCAGTGGCCGGAGGAACTGAATTTTTGCTCGCAACCCGAACCCTGGAATCCGCCCTTTCGAGTATTGCCTCAGAGACACCGGGGAGACTGTTAGGGCTGTTTTAAGTCCTCTTCTTTACTTGCCGAAAAACCAGCCTTGGTCGAAATGTGGCGAGTTGCTACGTAGGCTCGAACCCGGGACCTCCAGATTCCGAGACTACCGCGCTATTCACTCGGCCACCAGACCCCTAGGGGGAACGGGTGGTATTCACTATAATATTAAAGTAGAATTAAAATAGCCGCAAACGTTAAAAATTTTTGTCATTTATAAATGTTCATGTCAAACTCCCCTGTGATGCCACAGGAGCAGTGGTTATACACTCGCAAAACATCAAAAATGGAAAAAAAGGGGGCAAGAAATTAAACAAGTGGTTGAAGCTTTTATGTGCTACTTTACTAATTTTATCAGGTCATAGGCCCTGTAGTAGCATTGGAGTTGGGATTACAGTTGAAATAACATGAAAAACGAATTTAGTAACCAAACTACTATCCCTCCTTCTCAAGATATTAATAAAGCTAATTTTACCAATTTATAAATTATTCAGATGAGAATAACTACATGATAATTGAACTACAGTATTGATTACACAGGAAAACCCCGTTTGAAATGTCACTCCCGTCGGGCCTCGGAGAAATTTCAATATTTGTTAAGAAAATTTTGTACACACCTGGGGTCGAACATTTATTTGCACCAGGGGTGGCAATTTGTGCTTTTTTCGGGACGAAGAAAGAAGATTTTTTTTTTAAATTTTCGACCAAGAAAAACAGGCTGTTTTTGTCTCTGAAATTTACTACGAGGCCCGTTAATTTATATTTTTATGCCTCATATGAAAAAATTGTAGTCAGTACTGATTTTCCAAGGGGCAATTGTCCCCTTTGTCACATAAGATCGACAATATGGATTCACGTTGTTGAACGGGTAGCTTGCTAGCTTGTAAGGATCTGCATGATTACTCCGAGTTAGCTTAACCTCTGATAGCGGTCCAGTCGACTGATGAGCGACGAGCATAAGAGTCAGGTTTTAGAATGAGCCATGTGGACTATAATTTGATGACCAGCGACTAGACCTAATCTTCAAACCGGGGCTGATGGAGGGTAACTGGAAGAGTTCACCCCTGACCCTGACCCCCCGAATGTCGAAACTCTGCTGAAAAATGACATATGTATCTTTGACCTACAAAGAAGTATGATCGTGTATTGTATCAGTAGATACTCACCACAACCCCCTCCCCCGATTGATTTTCCTTGGTGAGAGACCCGACAGATTTCAGATACGTGTGATCCAAGGGACATTTATGTTCTGAGACATCATGCGTAGAATGCTGGAAAATCGTTCTCGATCCTGATCATACAACCATTCTGAGTAGAACCCAAATCATCTCTAACGCGACTTTAGATACATGTGTTGTCAGTGGCCGCGCGTACAAGCTGGTAAATGGCACGTCTTGCTTGAAAACATGACTGTGCAAAGCCATCTAAAGTAGACTTTTCAGTCGGTCACGTTCCTGGTTGCAAGCGCCACTTTAACCATAAATAAAACTTTTTAATATCAGCATATAAATCGACGCGGTTACATTTGTTCTGTCTGTACTTTGATGACGTAAATTAAGCTCTCGTCTACTTTTGTCCTTGGAGATGGCGCGGAGAAGCATTCGCAGATGCAGCAGTCCGACTGTTTTTCTCATTTTCTTTGTCCTTCCCTTAGAATAAATTAGACAGTATTTTGTTCTATACGCGATAATTTGAACACCGGGTATGGGAAGTTATTGTTTTCGAAGTGGCTCTGTTGTACAAGAGGAAACTTGAGTTTAGGTGGGTACTCGACTGCTGTGATTCGTTGAAGTGAGCTTAGCTGTACGAATTCTCTGTTTTGTAACAAGAATCCGCACTCAGTTCTGCTGCACATAAGCGCAAGACTGCTGCGTTGTCAGTGAAGGTAATTTCGTCGCCCTGGTCTTCCTAACTGACACTTGGTTGTGGAATTGTAAAAATGTTTACTCATCAGTATTGTCACTCTGTCACTTTCACGGCGTAATCAAAGGAATACTTGGAAACTCTCGCACTGCTTCGGAAAATCGCGTGTAGTACTCCGGAGTGTGAACTTGAAATTTACGAACGAATGCAGAAAAAGACGTACGTGGAAAAACTTGTTCCAAGTGTGAAAAACAGTTCGTGTGCACGACGAGGAATGTCATAGAGTACATACTTAGAAAATTTATAGTGACAGTACATTCGAGTCGGCCGCGAATCGAGCGCTCGTTCGGAAAAGTGTATGAGTGCGAATTTCGAGAAAATTGCGATTTATTTCGTCACGTGAATCGTGTGTAGCGGTCATCGCGGATACGCGACGCAGAAAATGGAGACGAGGGCACGGGGAGGCGTGGGCGATGAAATGCAAATGTGTGTAACGATGGATTGTCTTTATCTATGTGTCGGATCTCTCGTTGTCTAATAAGGGAAATTCTGTCGCGTTTATCACATGAATAGAAATTATCTGTTCAAATGGACGATTTTGAACGTCACTTGATGTGTTCTGATTGATAATAAGCAGTCCAGCTGAATGTTGGAATAATTAAAAACTGTTCGAGTGTTTCCAGTTGCACAGAATTTTCCTCGTATATACATTGGAGGTGAAATTATGAGAGAAGGAAATGCAAATTTTCAATTTGGGGTCTACTGGTCCCTGAAGCAGGGTTGGGAAAGCCGAAATTTATGAACTTAGATTCGGATTCAGCTTAATTGTAGGCTGGAAGGATCTTTCAGATTCGGTTTCGGCTTCAGAAATGTTTTTGTTGTACTTCCGGTTTCGGATACAGCTTCACCGATATGATTACTTCAGCTTCAGTTTCGAGTTTCGACTTCTCGTCATCTGAATACTGGTATACTGGTATGATCTTTTTTGTTATAGATAGGTCAATCAAGTGATCTGAGAAACATACCATAAATCATTCAAATTTAAGGTCCATTTCCACTTGATCAAATATCAATCTCAAGCTCTAGGTACTTTTCCCGGGACATTTTCAAGTGGATATACGTCCAAATCCCGTATCACGGATCACGGCAGTATGACATTAAGCCGAAACCGAAGCCATTAAAATCTGATACATTAGAGCTTTGTTTCAGCTTCAGTAAAATTTTATTATGAACTTCAGTTTCGGCTTTTCCCTCGCAAGGTGATTACGCTTAGCTTCGGATTCGGCTTCAGTGACAGCACAATTTCTTAAACTTCGAGATTCGGATTCAGTTTCAGATTGCCAACCCTGCTCCGAAGTCTCCCACTCGTATAAAAGTACCTGTTTCTAGAAGGTTCCCCTGGTTGGTAAAAGTTCTCCTAAAATTTAAAATTGAAAAATTTGTCTGTATTACAGAAAAATTAACGAATTTTCTTATAAGATATAAAAAACTAATCTTGAAAAACTCGACATTAGAGCGCAAAATCAGAAAATGAAGTCACCGCTTCCAAATGTTCCATTTTTAGTTTACAAATTCAGTAGATGCTCTGTTAACGTATTACTTAATCACTGATTTTTTATGTACCCCTTGAATATCATCTGAAATGAAATATATACAGGATCATATCGTGGGAAGGAGTTCCTCTCAAAGGTTCAAAATTGGGCTCAAACCAATCACCACGAATGTCTATCTTTATTAGGAGACGAGTTATATGTGTTCAAAGCACTGATACAACTATGATAGTAAATAGGATCTTAGTTGCATTTTTTCGAGCTTCCCAAACTTCTGTGTTTTGGACTAAGTACATTTTGGAAGCCAGCTCTTCAATTGTCAGAATTTTTTTTTATTCGTTCAATTATGCTAGTAAGACTCATAATGATTATTAGAATTCTTATAGGATTTGTTTTGACTCTAGTGGATTCGTTCGATGTTAATCAAAATCTTTCGAACCCGTTGAAATTCAGGTTTTAAGACGTATTCAAAATTCACATTTTCTCAGTCTTTGTGAAGTTTCATTTAGATTTTCAGTCCCATCTAAATGTTGAGACTCGACAATATTCGTTTAGACTTCCATGAGATTTGTCAGACTCATTAAAACTGTTTTAGGACTTCTTTTTTTGGCTGTAATGGAACTCATTCAAATTTTGAAGATCCACTCAAACTGTTTCAATGCTTATTCTGCCTCTTTGAGAATTTCTTTAGAATCTGCTGAAATAGTTGAGATATTCAGGACTCACTCACACACTCTTGAACGGATTTGTGAGCCTGTGAGTCTTCAAACTCTTTAAGATTTTCAGACTCTTACAACTTGTTAGCTCGTGATTCTTTGAATATACTTTTGAAATTCATTCGAACACTCATAACTTCGGGCAATATTAAGGTTCATTCGGACTCTTTCAAAACCCATTGTGATCCTGTTGCGATGCTTCTTAGACTCATTTGGACGTGTTAAGATTTATTCAGTTTCATTTGGGCTTTACCAAAACTGAATAAAACTATTTTTATGATCTTGGTTTCATTCACACTTTTTGAAGTCCCATTCACACTGTGTTATAACTCTAAAGACTCATCCTTCGAACTTTGATAAAATCATTTAGACTATTGAAATTCAGGACTCCGATACAAAAATGATCACGGCTGCAAAGAGAGAGGTCAAAAACCAAGTTTTTATTATGTAGAGGTAGACTTGACATTGACGATCTTCCCCGTGGATAACGAAAAGAAGTTACAAGGATTCTGGCTCTTCAATTCTGTGGATACTTTAATGTAGTATGACCGAAAATAGCGCCTTAAAAATGTCTTCGCTTAGTAAGCAAGTATCCCCCCCCCCCGGTAAGGTTGCCTAATATGTACTCTCCCTTAATATGAACCCCTCGATTATTTCTGATGTTTTTAGCGCTTTCGGGCTGGAAACAATATACCCTATGTTGTACAGTTCAAGTCGTAGATCAAATCCATCAAAAACGTAGCATCCCGTAAAAAATTTGGTGCAGAAAAATGAAAATTGATAATGGAATCTTTTTCGGGTTTCATATTTTCAGCTATAATTTTCAGGAAAAATTGATATAAAATTTTTCAGATTTATATAAAGTGTAGTTTATTTCAAGCCCACTTATTAAAAATAAATTTTTCAGCATTTTTCTTTGTGTCTATTATTGGGTGCCCATTACTGGATTTTCGAATTTTTCAGTGCCCATTATTAGCCAAAATTATGGTCGTCTTTGAGACCACTTTTGAACAACAAATTTTAGCTCTTTCCTCCCATTCAAAGGCAAACTAATGGAGAATTTTATCCTTCATTCAGTAATTTTTGTCTCACGTTCGCTAGTTGATCCAATAAAATTTAAAAAAATACTTACGAGAAAAAATTGTTTAAGGTGTCCATTATTGGCTAGGTTACCTTAGGTTTTTTTTTTTTTTTTTTTTTTTTTTATTACGAAGTCGCATATCGACGTGGAACAAACCAGAATCGTCAGTTAGGAAAGGTTTTCAGTTTCTTTCTTTCTTTTCTTCTCTCGGTTAAGAAAATGTCTTTCCCAACAAGAGGAGAGGGACTACAAACATTCAAATTTCAAATGAAAAGTTATCGAGTAAATTATCAGAATAGGTTTTTGGGGTAGCTGATTTCGAATGGAAGAGAGGGGTTGCGAACATACTAATTTCAAACGGGAAGATATCAAGCAAATTCTTGAAGCTGGTCTTTTTTGGAGGCAGCTAATTTTAAATACTCTACCAGATACGAGTATTTTATTCGGCCCCGACCTTAATCCAGAATCCAATTTCAGGCTTAATGAGAGGGAGAAAGGAATTAGTTCGACCTGGAAAATCGTAGAATACATCGAAATAAGACGCTTTGGGTCTGTGGTTTCGGCAATTGGTCGATGATCTAAGGACTTGTAGGATTCGCCTCCTTTCACGTCCTATTTGTGTTATAAGCTGGAAATGAAAGGAACTTCTGACCAGATGAACGAATTTCACCTGAATTGAAATGTAACCCCGAGTCAGAATTGGGAGGATGGATTAAATAATACATCCATACTGGTTCTGTGGTTTTTTTTGTTTGTTTTTTTTCTTTTGGTTGTTTGAAAGACTATTTTTTTGTCGACTTTGAAGAATCCGCCGAAGTGGACGGTCTTGATAAATTAAAATACTAATATTCTTACATTACCCTTCTCGCTTTGACTAACTGGTTAGAATTTTGTGTATCACATACCGGTAGCTCGAATTATGTACAAGTCTACCTATATCTAAATATAGGTTTCTCGTTAGCATTTGTAGGACATAATAGGTGGTTTATTTGTCCAGAAAGACAGATGGAAGTGCAAGGTGCCTTCTACGTTTCGGTTCTTTAATGAAGTCTCGCGCGCAATTCGATTATCGGCGATAGAATTTTAATGTAAAGTGCGTCGCGTTTGAAAATTATACTCGGTTGACGGATATTTACTCAGATTCAGGCAAGCTTAAAAGTGGACCGATTTCATTTTCGGATATAGTGTTCGTGTTAAAATTTTCGTAGGTCACGTAATTGTAGACCAATTTACAAGTAAGACCACCCTCCGCCGTACGGTAGAAAGCGGTAATTAGTGTCTGTTTTTGTATACCTTGTCCGAGGTCAAAAAGGTGAGCTGGTTACGAAGTTTCACAGACGGAGTTCACCGCTGAATCTTGTTTCGCCGCAGATGACTGTGTTTTGGGCCTCCGTTATCAACTTGAATTGTAAGTTGTGTACACTTTGTATTCGAATGCGCTCATTGGTCTCATCTTTCGCGTATTCGGTGGACTTCCATTCACTGTGTAGCTTTCTAGACCCATCGCTAACTAACTTGTGAAATTCTTGGTTCGAGAAGCCTCACACTTTCCAGAATATTCGCGTGGGTTTCATCGCATCCCTCTTGAACACTCGGAGCCGATAAAGTTACCGGGAAATCTCCCAGTTCATGGTTCATTTGGAAGTATTAGGACCGTGTAGCTACTGTCAGGAAAATAACGGTGGAAAGGGAACACGGTGGAAGGCTTATAAAATTGAAAAGTCGGCCGATGTAATAGCATTTTTCAGGTAACATTCTAAGTCCCAATCCGTCCTCGTGTACATCCTACCTACTCAACCTTCATAAAAAGGCACCTGCGAATATTTAAGGTTCCTCTATCCTACTAGATAAAGAGGTTGCTTCTCGTATTCAGAGATGAAAGATGCGAACTCACAAGTTGCGGAAAAATTTTCTGCATCCGAGTTTATCGGTTATATCGGTCACTGCTAACTGTTTTTCAAGCCAAATCAAAACAAAATACCCTCGTTTACGTCAATGGTAGTTTGTGTTTACATTGTACGGACAGGGAAAATGTACACACCTCGTGTGACTTAGCTCAGATTTTTGTCGACTACACGTTTTCGTCGGCTAATTATAGAGTTCAGCGGGTTTGTTTGATTCTGACGAGGGAAGGATCATGCTCAGGGATTATCGAAAATATCGGACCGATTTTCCGATGAGATTGTTTTCTTTTTCGGACACGAAATGACTATGCCGTCGGACGGCCGTTCATACCTAGCTGGGATCAGTGTTGTGTGTGGCTTTTCGTGCGATTCGGGTATGCGTTTTGTGTGCGCGAAGAGGAAAAATGGATTTCAAAAATGTGATCAATCGATGGTTGAGGAAGGGCTACTGTACTTTCATCGAATTGGCAGCCAAGGTAATGTCGAGCATTTACGTGAAGGTACCTGTATCAAATTTGACATCGGTGGTGGAATCGGGTGTTGTGTTGTAAAGTTATATCAGTTCCAGCTCCGTGCTCTGAGTCGGTTTTGAAACTTTTTTGTAATGAATGCGCGGAGCAGGAATATATCTCCAGGTAGTGGAAGTCCTCTTCCCAGATGTTGCATTTGGCGTGATGGAGTCACAGTTGACAGGATTGAAGGTACCCTTTTTTGCTCGCGGTCATCGACCTCGAAAAATATTCTAGTTGGTACTCGTATAACATGGGAAGTAAAGACTTTGTTTTCTGTTTCCCGATTCCGAAATTCCTCGTATTGAACTGTGTGTAGCTGGGAAAATTTAACTCGCCACCTTCCCAGTTAAAACTGAGTATGTCCCTAGCTTAAAGTGTAACACTGTGAAAAATGTTCCCCAGTCGAAACCCAGTATGTCCCTAGCTTGAAATTTACAACAGTGAAAGATGTTGTGGTTGATGTATTGGCGTGAGTTACAAAGTCGAACGTGATTTAAGTTGTTGATTTTTGCAGCAAATAGTTCACGAAAACTAGGAAGATTGTACATATGAATGTGAGTAAATCGCATTTAGAGTGATTTTTTCTTGCAATTTGGTTATCAAAATTTGACCACTTCCCTGTCACTAATTGTACACTATTCCAGACACACCTAATGGGACGAATGAAGGCGATTATAAAAAAAGCTAGTGAAAGTTGTGAATAAAAGATTTGTCGCTGACACTCCTGAAACTTACCCAGTCTGTCGATAGAATGCTTTCTGTCGAGCCTAGCAAAATTCACTCATTATTCATTTCATCTCTTGAAATATTGATTTAAGATGGAAAACGTTGGAACAAAAGTTGTGATTACCCGTAGAAGTCCTCATAAAAATTTTCGCATTCACCATAAAAAAGACTATAAACCTAAAAGTTCGAAATGGTCTGTGGTCATTACTATTTTAGAAAAACCGTTTTAAGATTGTATGTGAATTATTTGTCGTGGGGGTTCGCAAGTCGTGGAAAAAAGAATCTGCGTATCCTTCAGCCACACGTACCAAAACGAGGAGGTGAAAGGTGTGTGAAGGAAGCGCGTCCGGCTGTGGTGCACCTGAATTCCAGGTCAGTGGCAGATTCAAAAGGGGGCCATGATGTACATGCCCCCCCTGGTTGAATATTTTTAACGCAATAATAGGAGGGAAATGAATAAAAATGATGAATTGTACGCTCATTACACGCCACAAAGGTGGTCACCACCACTACTGTACTCCCTCATCTCCTTTTTCTAAATCCGCGCCTGTCCCCAGGTTACCAGGTTAATGCTGGGTGAGCGTTCACCTCGGTCAGTAGTGCGTTCCATGGTAGCCCTGGCAGGACAGCGCACACCGGAAGGGGAAAGGCGAAATGGGGGCTCAGACCGGCCTCAATGCGTCCCTCTGGTTACTGATGCGATACTCGAAAGAGCAGTTTCCAGGGCCAGGGGCACGGTGTCTGGGGAGCAAATTTGCTATGCCTGTATCGCCATACACTCCACCAAATAACCTTCAGACTTAGTTCAAACGTTCTGTTCATCTGACATTCAGTAACACATGACTCGATTTGCTTGAGAAAGTTTTCTGTTGTACTTAGCAATTTTCCAGTTCCACTTTTCGGAGAATCGTGACACTAAATGGCTACCCCGTACATCCTCAGACCTATGAATCACATTTATTCGAATCATAAAATTATCCTGACGTACTTTTTGATAAATTTTAGTATCAATTTTAATTAATTAAAAATACGTGTTATGCTACGGAAGTGAGTATGTGTATGGTTATTGGTTTGATTCTTTCATTTAAGGGAAAATCAATGAATTTATTCGGAAACTAATGGCCTGATAATCAAAGAAAGATTATTTTTCTTTAGAGATGGACTAGTTGAGGTTCGGACGTGAATAATTGGTTTTCAAAACGCTATTTCATGAATTCGAGGTTCTATTTAGTTCATACCAGGGTTGTTCCTTTACATGTGAAAAAACTTTTTTGACATTTCGTCTAAAATAATGTAAAATTACGTTTTTCGTGTAAAATTACTGTAAAATACATTGAAGAATGTAAAAAAATTCAGTCAATGACAGACAAGCAAAACTGATTGATAACAACTGATAATGCGTATTTTTATTTTAAATTTAGCGTGATTTTCTAATTTCTATCACAGTCATGACTTATTTTCATGAAGAATCAAAAATAAAACTTTTTATTTCATGAAATATTTCGCAAAATAAACGAAAAACATAGTAAAATGTACGTAGAGGATTAGTAATTGTTTTAATTATTAAATAATCAACACTAACTTTTAACAAAATTGTATTCAAATATTTAAAATTTTGTACATAACACTGAAGACGTGAAAACTGAACTGGAGTAGACTGCTGTTCGCTGTTGCTTTTTCAGCTTTAAGGCAGTGACACATGACGTCACCAGAACGCTCGTTATCAGTTTTGGGGGAAAGAACCAAAATGAAATATATTTAGTTTAATAGGAATTTAACGGATTTTTCCATTTATGTCGAAATTTCTCGAAAGTAAGTGGAATTACGTGAAAAATGATAAGAATAAAATTTGTAGAAAACTGTATTTACATTTTTATAAAGCAACTTCTGTATAATTTCGAACAGATTCTCGCGAATTATTATAATTTGAAAATTGACTGTATGTACTAGTAAATGGCTCAACATTTTGAATTATGTATTTCGGATTTACGTTATTTCTAATTAAATTTAGTACTAACAGTCAACTTTTCACCACTAATTGCCAAAATATCGAAACTTGAAAAAAACGCAAAATTATTCAGTCAGTTTTATCAATTTTATCAAACTTGGGGGTAAAATATGTAAACAAAGCCAAAGTGCCATTCCCCTATTGTTTTATAATCACTTTTCCTATTTCCGCACTTTTCTGCAATTTTTTTACATTTTTTGGTTTTTAAATGGAATGTAAAAAAATGTAAAATTACGTAATTTTACACACGTTTTTACTGTAAACTCACGCAAGTTTTTTTACGGAACAACCCTGGTTTATACTTTGGCCAGGGTGAGTTCCAGTCTTGGCCACCATTCATTAAGTACAAAGATGCCTTACACATTCCCACTACATACAAGGAATGGCAATCCGATAATTTTCAGTGCCAAATTGCACAAATTTGTTTTTCATGAGACCTATTCGAGTTACGACATTGAGGTCGTATATTTTGATGGTATTGACCTGAACTTTAACCTATGATTTTAATTCTAAGTAGTTGGAAATGATTTATTGTAACAAGGATACTAAAAACGTAGTAAAAACGAACATAAATTTGTGCTGTCTTACACTGATAATTTTCAAATTTTCGATCTCCTGGAAAGTCTCCTTCATTGAAGCCAATGCTAGCTCTCTAACTAAACTGTTTTTTTGTTTTGTTTTAGGTAAGTTGAAATATGCTCAGTTAATGGAATCCTAACCGAAAATTCGATATGTTGTAAGTATTATATATCTACTTGTAACCAATGACCCGAGTCATTCAACAGATACGTTTTGCAAAAACCTTCAGACGTTTCCTGTATAATGAGGTATCTTTGTATTCAGACACATTTTGAGAATAAAATTCGTCAAGTTCCAGATAAACTTAAAATGATACAAAGTTGTGCCCTCCGCTCCTTCCATATCTCCTAGAGCAGGTGCAAGTAAGATGAGGAATTTCATGCTAAATTTTCTTTTGGATGGAAAAGGGGATCGCTGAACTTATTTTTGATATTGTAGCATGTACAACTTCTCACCCTTGCGTTCCTCAAAATGCTCTTCGTTCACTTTTAGATTACACAGAAAACTGAAAAAATCACAGAATCTTGTAACCATTTTTTGTGATTCTAGATCATGTTCTGTTTAGTCTTTTGATATTAATTTTTTGTGGTTTTTTGACGTCAGATTATGTTCTAATGTCACCAAGAAAATTGGAAAAGTATCACGATCACAAATTTGATGCGTTTAGATCTTGATATTCTGATATTTTTGATCCTAAGATCGAATAATGTTTGTTCATCTCTGTTAAAATATGTATGAAACCTAGAGAGTTCAGGTGTGAGAAATTATAGATGAAAATCCCACTTTCAGTATATCGTGTGCTGAAATTATCTTTAGGCAAAATTAACCCGCTCCTCCGCGGACCCTTGGAGTAGGGGTTTTTGCTATAGAATTGCAAAAGTGTATTATTACCCAAACAAGCTCATTTTGTCCTGAATAATCAAGAGCGAATTAACCCTTTCTGGCGTCGCGTCGAAACCAAGATCAAAATTGGTGCCCTCAGCGAGCTCTATCGGCGCGAATTGCAAAACGCCGATAATGCAAGGCACTATATCGCCCTGCGTTTGTGTTGATTTTTTTCCCCACCCCCTGATGGCGCCCATCACTTCTTCGCGTCCTAGGCAAATACTATCCATGCTTACGTATTAATCCGCCTCTGTGAATAATACGTTGATAATAACTGTTATTATAGTCCCATTTTAATGCCATTTAACCTGTAATCGGTCCTAAAAGAAGTGAGAGGGCTAGAAATAAGCTATTTCAAAATGAATAAAGCTCTCCGATGACATACAGATAAAAAATGTTCTAACTTGAACCCCTAAGCCCCAGTCATTTCGACTGCGAATGAAAAGGAAAATAAATGAGAAAATGATTATCAGCATTTAGAATTTCTGAGAGATTCATAATTTCCGGGGCTCACTGTTCTGAACGTTGACAAGTTTGAAGATCCATTCCAGATTCATAAGCTCAAGGGTTTCCTCATTTCATTACCAGGACTTACCATTTTCGAGGCTTGTAGTTTCGAAAGATCACAATGACCATTACAACAGTCTGCAATTTTGATGACTCGCAATCTTTTCGGTTTACGAGTACAATTCTAAAAGGCTTACAATCATCATCATCAGAGTCTGTAATTTTAATAGCTCACAATATTTAGGGTGTACAACTCTAAAAGGCACACAATCATCATTACAAGGTCTGTAATTTTCAGGATCCACAGCTCTAAATGGCTCACGATCTCGAAGGGTCTCAATAATTATTGAGGATTTACTACCGACCAGGTTTTCAAATTCACCGATGAGCATGCCGTTTTTCTCTTTGAATAATTAGTCTCAAATTCAGTCTGCGAATCAATCCAATTTTCAGAATTTTTGGTGCAATCAGCATGTCGGAAAACGAAAAACTGAAAATGGAAAATTCAAATTCAAACGAATAAAAATTTTTGTTTCTCTATTTCTCTGAAAATGTGCATTCTTAGACTTTCTTAAAATGTTATATATTCGGTGTATTAGTTCCGAAAGTTCGATATTTTCGATAGATTGAAATCAGTGAAATTGTTGAATGGCTCTCCCATTGGCTTAGACCCTCTGCTGGCCGAAATAAAATCTGTTGATTGAAATACATTTAGAAATTAAAAGTTTGTCAATTCCAGGGGAACTTGTAATACCTTGAAACACTTATGAAAAATACGCTTGGTGCTGCTCTCTAGGCGATAGTTTTTGGAAGCAAGATTTTCGAATGTCGTCGATAATTGATAAAAATAATAAAATAAATGAGCGTACTTTTTTCTGCGTTGCTGCTTGTCTTCGTTTAAACTTCTGTTATTACCCAAAAAATGAACTAGTGCTGTGTACTGAAAATTATCCTTTGTTTCAGTCCTTTTTGGGTTCGGAAATATGCTAATATAAAGAAATAGAGTTTTAAATTATAATAAAAAGTACAGTGTTATGACGTAAATAAGGATGTTGCACCCTAAAAAACAAGTAATCAGTTTTTTTAAATTAGTGTCTCTTAAAGCAAAGTTCAGGCGTTTGCATGAACTATACATGTATCATTATTTTTATCATTATTTTCCGCATTATTGAAGCTAAAACTTGTCGGTAAAAGTCTTCTGTAAAATTGAAAAAGCCTTAAAAAAACTTGAGCATGTTTAACACGACTGGATGAATCTTGAAGCATCTTAAACTTGTCTCAAAAGACTCAGTCAGTTGAGTCCAGACATGTTTTAAATTCTCAGTCAAACTTTGATTAGTTTTAAATGAGTTCAGAAGAATCTTATGAAGATCTTCGTATGAACATGTCTTAAACGGACGTAGAGAAATCTGTAGAAAAATTTGGACGCGCCCCCACAAATTTTAAAGTCTGACCTCCTTCCACACCACATTTGCAGTTTTATAGCTTCCAGGTTGTACTTGAATTTCTAAATTACTAAACGAAGTTGTCCGCGACAGAGCTACGTATAATTGTCCATGACTGAAGACATACTTGGGGGTAGATATATCTCAACCTTCTCCAGCGTCTGTCACTGGGCCTTGTTGATCGTCATACAAAATGCTAACTTTATTGGAAATTGTCTTCTTTTGAATGAAAAAGGCAAGGTGGAATCCGCTGGCGACAGGTCCACTCTTGGGTTACCTCATAACTCTCCTCAGACTGAACGGATTTGAGTGATCAAAAAAGCATATGAAAGAGGTTGTTTCACTGAGTGTTCTTAGACTACGATGAACTTTGTAGGTCAAGTAGTTCGTGAGTAATGGACAGATGAGTGGAAGAAATGCGTGTGAGTAGTGAGGTTGAGTTGTTAGTTACTTCATAACTCTCCTCAGGCTGAACGGATTTGAGCGATCCAAAAATATTCAGAAGGAGCTTGATTCACCGAGTGTCTTAAGACCTTAACCAGCATTGTGCGATAATTAGGGCCTGAGATATAGGTGTTGAACTTCATAGATCCCAGTTTTTCAAACATATTTTGAATACATAGATAGATATCAATTTCTTAAAAGCATTAAGGGTTAATATTTTTCAATGAAATTTCGCACGCTCTATTTTTCAAAATGCACCATTCTATGTTTTCGAGATCATCATCAAGATTCAAACTAAATTTCTTCTCATTCTACTCTAAGATTCATGTAACAAAATTTAAAAATTTTGGCACCACAAAAGGACAGTGGATGTTAAGGCTCGTTTCTTCGCTGGAACCTATCCTTCGCTTAAAAACGAAGCACTGCAAAGGCCTGTTCTGGAGAAGGAAGGAAAGGACAGTAACCCTATTGCTCTGCTTACCGGACACTTTCGCGACTTACAAAATGCTCAGAGTTCGTAGATGCTCTAGTGTGAAGTTAGGTGGTTCAGATCTGATTGTTATCTTGTCATGTCCCACGTTTGTATCTCTCGATCGTGAACTCGTATTTCTTTCACCTCCGGTATTGAAGAGTGTCCGAAAGGAAAAACGTGTGATCAGTGGCGAATCCAGAAATTTTCCAAGGAAGGTGTTCTGAAAATGAAACTTTTTCCACCTACGCCCCCTAATGAACCGAGATGGATGTCATTTTAAATAGTTTCTGATGACAAGTTTGATAATGTGATTAAATCGTTTCAAAATGAACATTGTAGACTGTAGTGCCGCAGATACTCAAAAACAGGAGAAAAACTCAAAACTCAAGCGTTGTTTTTTCTACTTCGGCCCGAAGGGGGTGTCCGAACCCCCAAAACAGCCCCCATAGATCCGCCATTGCGTGTGATCATTTTTACACTTCTCTTTGTAATTACATGCAGTTGTAATATAACGCTGCAATGTACTCCTTAGACGTCACTTTTCGTCGGACTATTAGTGCACATTGTGTACTGTGCATGGACAGGACGGAAAATTGTCGAGGAAATTAAACTGCATTCGTAGTGAAGGTTTTCAGCGGTAATTATTTCCATAATACATCCCATTACTTGTACGGGTTTGCGGAGAAGGTTAATGTCGACGATGCACGGGTGTCCGCGAGTTTCAAGACGGCAGCGGGGCAGGGGGCGAGCTGTATCGATATGATGATACGAAAATTTGTAGACTGCGAAAGAAAACAGTCTCTAGTACCCCTCTTCTGCCCCTCTTGTATCTTCATCTTGATCTTTTGGCTTTGAGCATTCCTTGGCGAGAATCCATCCGTCGCATGACGTAACATGTCATTCGATTGACGAGATATACTTATTTTTATTGCCACAGCATGCGATTCGTATCCATCCAAACCTGAAAATATTGGCACAGCGTAATGGACCGTGGACTTCAGTAGCCAACACCAAGTTTCGAGCAAATTCGATACCGGTTGCCCTCCTAAGCGCCGACTTTTTAGCTCTCTCTGGTCACAGTGGCCGACTCATTATTGCACGTGCTGTACGTGTACTTGGCGTAATTTTTTTTTGTTTTCTTTTCTATTCACTGAATGATCTTGCCGACTCATTTAAGACACTTCGTTTAGTATGTTCTGCGACACAGGCACTTACATTTAGTAAACTTACCCATTACCTCGCCTCTCGTTTCGCCAATGCTGACGTGCGAAAAACACGTGCTGCGTGGTGCAATTGTGTGTTTTTCGTGTATCGTTGGCGTATTAAGCCGGCGTAGGTAGATGGGTCCTAATCCACTAAGTGACGTTTTGGAACTCTTCGTCAGAACATCAGATGATCCATTTCGCGGTCGACTGTTCGCACCTTGTTGACGGATTTGTAAGCTAGATGCGTTTAAACGCTTTCTTCACGTGTGTTGAATTGGCAACGTGTGCACTGATTCTTACTTTGGTAGAGTGAGAGAGGGAGTTGTAGTACTGTAAATAAGGAAACTCGAAAATGCAAAAAATGAAGCAAAAATGGAACTGGGCAGGATTGTTTAACACCACCCCTATGATTCCTCGAAAATTCCTCAAAAATCCAAAATAAACCGACTCACGGAAGGAGGGGGAGAGTAAATTTCGGTTTTGGACCATTTCTCGTTTCATACGGACTATTCTGGAAAAAAGTTAGGCTTACTCGTTGAGAAGAAATTGAGAAGTGGATCTGGAAAAATCAGGGAAATAAAGTAGCCACCTTGGTTGACTTTCGCGGCCATAATTAGTTGAGTCGGTGTGTTAAGAACGGGGGCAAACCACAAACTTTGGGCGTATTTATCAAGAGCTTTCCATGAAAACAAAAATGGCTATTCAAAGGGGCCCTTCCGGCCCTTCCACCCTTAAATACTCGTATGTCGCTGGCTAGTGAAATATTTGGTGTTAGTGAGTCTGATCGAATGTTCGTGAAAACGAAATTCATTATGAATTTTGAAGACTGTTGCGTTGTCATTATTATAATGTAAATATTCGAAGGTAAAGATCTGACTCACGCGACCATGTATAAAATTGACCTCGTAGTATTTATTTTTTTCTTGCAATTTGGGATGACTTACAAAAATTCACCGTGCATTATTTTGTCTAGATATCTTGTATTTTGGTACAGTGTGAGACATATTTCGATCAGCAACGTAAATAATACTCAGTTTTTGGTTTTTCCGAAAAATTTAGTGCGGGAGACGGAAATAGGACTAATGAATGAGACGAAACCCTAAAGTAGATAACCTCAGGACAATCGCTTTAGGTGACCCGTGACCTTCTGGCATTGGGGGAGAAAAACAGTTGTTTAAAAAAAATCTTATTGCTTTTCGCTCCCAATGGAAGCCCCACCATTTATTTGCTCCTAGCCCGTTTTATCTCGATAGCCCTGGACGGAGGCTATATTTATGTACATATCATTTAGTTGGGCAGTTTATCCAAGAAGAGTTGCTGATTGTTCTGTCTGTTCACCGGACTTGATATGACAAGTACGTATGTATAAGAGAATACAGCTTACGGTTATGTAAACTATTATTTTGAATTCTCGACATTTTTTAAAGTTTGTGCTCAGCTGCTTCGAGGCTCAAACCCCCGCAGTTCTTCGCTGACATTCATTTCGCTATTACAAATCTCTTGTTCAGAGCTGCGTTCTCCGAAGGCACTCAGTCGGGTTGTTTGCGTGTCTTTGATTCTGGAGTTATTTTCTCTTTCCGGTGAAAAAGGTCAGATTTTTAGGGCTTTTAGATCTTGATCTTCAGCTTGGTTTCTAATGGAATGGAGGGTGCCTATTTATATTTCTACTCGACGGCTAACTCCCTGTCTATCTACCGTCTTGCTTGTCTATTTCCCTATCTGTCACCTTATATTTCTTTTTGTAATGTAGATCGACTGACTGTTGTTAGTCTGTCTCTAAAATCAAAACACCTGGAAAAATTTTCAAATTACTTTTTTCTGGATTTCAACGTGTAACATTTCTACGACACTGAGCCACGCAAAATGATAACACATTCAGCATACCTGAATGAAATTTCGGCCCGGTACCTATTCGAACCTAGCAGCGTGGTGGCGCGCTAATATCGTTTTACGACTTTCTATTGAATTTCTTATCAACGTTAGGATAAAAATGTACGGTTTTATTCTAACGTTGATAAGAACATAAAAGAACCAGATAATGTTGAAAACTTCCGCCAGATGTCAGCCATTAGGTTGCTAGGTCCGAATGTTGTTAGGCACCTGGCATTATTCGAGGCTGGTACCTTCTAGGGATTCCAAAAATATGCTCTGAAAATGGGTCAAATATGCGCTTATAATATGCTTTTATTTACATCAAATACGCTAAAATATTCCCTGAAAATCCCGAAGCATGCAAAAATATTCCGTATCAAAATAGCAATATGGGTATAATTTGAAAGGGGAAATTGAGAGATGACACGGGAATCACTAAATCAGAGGATCACTGATTCGGAAGCCGTCCAAATGTTAGAGCATTTGGAAACACCCAAGTAATGACATACGCCATATTTAGTCTTTCCGTGCTCGATGATTCGAAATTCACCATGTGAAATGTTCTGCGCTGGGATGTCAAGCTGAAGCCACTCAATTTTGGTCGTTACTCATTAAGGTGAAGGCCAGCTAGACGAAATTTCAAGTCGACTTTCAGTCCATAGGTCAGCCATAAGCTAGGTTTTGTAGCCCAAACTAATCAATTCAGTTAATGCCAGTCAAAGAAAAAAATAATAATTTGTGAATAAATTAATGCTAAATTTGTTATTTTTACCGTGAACCGCGATCAGTACCTCGAGGATCAGTATTTAATACATCCATTCCAACTGGTCTTATCAGTGATCAAAATGGTGGGAAATTGCTAGCTTTGTAACTAGTGACTGAAGTCAACTCATGTGCGAAGATTAAGCAAAATAAGCCAAACAGTATTAAGCCATATTTGAAGCTGGAAAATTCAGACTTCCCATGATTTAATAGCAAAGTAGCTGACATCTGGCGGATTTGGCAGTCTTATCACCGTTAGGATTACTTGAGATGCTTGGCATTCATTACAATGAAAACGTTAAAGCTAAGAAAATCTCATTTTTCGTTGAATGGTCAAAAATACCGTTTTTAGCCCAACCCAAGGTAATTAATTAATTAATGGTTTGAGAGCTATTATGACTGGAAACTTGTTGCACGTAGGAGGTGAAAAAATTACTCAATGCAGGATAACTTTTTAAAAAGTCAGAATTCGGCGAAGATGGTCGTATAATTTTTTCATCTTCTAGATACGTACAAGTTCGATGGTCGGAGATGTAGAAACACTTGCTGATATTTCTGCGATCTTCTTCATGTGAAAGAGTATCAAAGTTCGTACAAAAATCCACTTTTTATTTTATTTACAGCTTTGACTGACCTTGTTACAATACTATTTCTTCCAATAATTTAGAACTTTGATGTAGATGAGCCACCGTCTAGTCTGCCTATTTGAGGGCATAAGCCTCTGACACGTTTTTCCAGTATTTTTCATTTTGGGCGTTGCTGGCCCAGTGAGGACCTACATACCTCTGAATTTCGTCCAGCCATCTTGTATCAGGCCTTCCTCTGTTTCTTTTATTGCTTCTAGGTATCCACTGAGTAGCCAGCAAGCACCATCTCTCCCGGCTTCCCCTAGCAATATGGCCTGCATATCTGAACTTGAGTTTCTTGATCTGGTACCCAATATCTCGGATTTTGGCTTTATTTACAATTTTTTCAACACTAATTTTGTCTTTAATTTTGATCTTCAACACGCTTCTCATCATTGAATGCTGTATTGTTTTTAGCTTAAAAACTTGTTTTTTGGTTAATGACCATGTCTGACATCGGTATCCCAATATTAGCATTATACACGTGTCTAGAACCTTAATTTTTGTTTAGTGTCCATTTTCCAATCAGAGCACACAATCAATAACAATAACCACTGATTGGACAGACTGCATATCCACAGACAACCAATAGGAACGCAAGACTAAACAGGCTCACCATACGGTACTACCCTCGACTATAACTACAGGACCACAAGAGACAAGTCTCATTTAGGGTACTCCACTGATGATGGCATAACAACCGAAAGCGCTCTGGAATACAGTAAAGGAAAAGTGAATTGGCACACCCTACAAAAGGAACTTAATTTTTGTGTTTAACTTCATGTTGCTTTTGAATATGTATTTTTTTGCCCAAAATGCTTTCTAAGAATTAGATATTCTTGCACTCATTTCCTTCGATGCTCCTCCTTCGAAGGAAATGATTTGTCCTACTTTCTTTATTACTAGGTTGCCTATTTGGATATGATCTACATGTTTTTCATTGGTCGTTATTTTGGGTTTCGACTCGTTTATGCTTAACCCCACTTTCGCACATTCTTGCCTCAGATCATTTCTCATTTTTGCTAGTTCTATCGCATGTTTTCCTATTAGTACATCATCTGCAAACCGCAGATTGTTTAGGTTTTTACCACCCACATTCATTCCCATTTTTCCCAATTCATTTTCCGAAAAATTTCCTCTAATATTGCATTAAAAATGTGTGGTGAAAGTGGGTCACCCTGTTTCACCCCCGCTGTATTCGGAACGTTCCTCCTTTTTTTATCTATTTTTATATATGCTTTCGAAATGTCGTACACCTTTGCTATGATCTGAATAAAGTCATATGCTACCCCGTGCCTGCTTAATGCTTCGAACATACTAGGTGTGTGATACTGAGTCAAATGCCTTATTAAAGTCGATGAATAGAAAACCCACTGTAATATTATATCCTTTGGTCTTTTCCACAACCTGGTTAATTGTGTGGACGTGATCCACCGGGGCAAAGCCCTTTCTAAATCCCGCCTGATCCTCCGACTGGTTAAAGGCATACAAAAACTAAAATGTGACAAGACCCAGGGGGCTAGATGGCATTGATAATGACACGTGGAAAATATTAGCCGAGGAGATAGTACCTTTTCTGACAAAAATTTATAACAAAATTTCGAGGGGCGATGATATTCTAGAAAAAAAGGGGAAATGCGGAAATTATACTAATACACAAAAAAGGTAATCAGGCCGATATCAACAACTATAGACCAATAAGCCTGCCCTCTACAATATGCAAACTACTATTGATATTAATAAAAAATAGAATACATAGCACAAGAATCCATAATAATCATAAAATTGATTTCTTTTTGCTAAAAATTCTACGTTTTAGTTTTTCCCGTTTTCCTTGTCTTTTTCTTACCAACAAAGTTGTCCCTTTTTATAGACACTGCCACATATATAGTATACACGCTGGTTTGAATCCGTGATCATGTGATCGATATAGCTAATAACCCCAGCAAATTCCACTAACTCAAATATAAGGAATACGTATATATCTATTTATATCGCATGCATCCGACCATGCGGAAGTCCTGCTATCATGTACTCAAGTTAAACTAACTATACGTCGCATCGGGTGGCAAAAATTATACAATACTTATTGAAATTTTGTGACACATCTTAAATGAAAAAACAGTTCGATTTGAAGAAGGAAAACTTCCTCATTAATCTAAAGCAAGGGTTTCCAAATATGGTCCGCGTACCATTACTGGTACTCGAACGAAGTTCAGATAGTACGCGAGGTACGGGGAAAAATCAGTATTGGACATTGTAATATAACAAGAAGATAACAACAGTAACTTTTCGGCTTCATTGTTGTGGTTTCAATTCGGGGGAAGAAATTCGACTGCTTCAACTTGATATAATGATTCGTCTTCCCCCCCCCCCACCCACATGAGCTGCTCAGCACTTGCTCACTGCCTTGCTGTACCTTACTGTGGGGTGCGTCAAAGAGAGGAAGGAGGTTCCGGCTACTTTTTGACTCAACCCACGAAAAATTTTCTACGGTGCGCCAAAGAGAGGAAGGTTTAGGCTACCTCCTCACTCACCTCACCGTTTTCTGAAATTCTTGGTCGCACCACAACTGCTACTGACCTGGGTCATAAATAAGACTCTTACATACGTTCTTCCCTTTCCCTCTGATGCCTTACATGACACGAAACCATAGGTATATGCCAGACACACAGCAGAATGCGAAAAGGAAAGTTTAAAAACCCTGGGGTTAAAATAAAGTGAGATCGGTCTGCGACTGCAAAATTTCTGAAGTTGTACCGGTATCCTTATTCACTTTCCAAGCTCAGTTGTCGCCTTCCTCTTATCGACTCGGAAAATTATTTTCAATTTTCTCTGTGCTCAAGTTGAGAAGGCCACAACCTTGACCGTCCCTCCTACGCCTTAACAAACAAATATGGGAAAAAAATCCGCCAGAAATGAAATCGCAGAGTTGATAGAATAGACTAAACCGACAGAACCAATAGAAATTTAAAAAATGGGAGGACAAAAAAGATAAAAATAAAATAGTAGAAATTCACTAAAATGAAACGTCAAAAGGAAGTCGAGAAATGAACGAAGTGATTAACCAAACGAATAGGATAGAAATAACAGTAGCATTAAGGCGGGGGCGGGGGGCACCGGTAAACTCTACTTTATCCTCCAGAAAAACAGACATCGGTATTACATGTACCATTTGTACTCTTTAAAATATCAGCTAAATCAAAAATACGGGAAAATCTGATACACTACACAGTAACCTATCCTGTTTTCCACACCCCTTTCACTACACTCCAAAAACCTGTCACCTGTTTCTTTACACATGAACGCTAACTGTAAATCAGATACCAAGCATTTGTCCTTGTCGTCTTTTTCAGGAAAAAACCTTTAGCGTCACTGGAAACGATAAAAAAATGTATAAAACTGACAGACAAAACAGGATGACCAAAATAAATGAAAAAAATAAATAACTTTAAGAAAATGACATTTAGAAATTGATAGGAATTAGGGGTGTAAATGCAAAAAAGATTTTTAAAATGCTGAAATTGGCTAAAATGAAAGACAGAAATAGAAAAAATAACCAAACTGATGGAAAATACCAACATGGCAGCCATAGATGTTGTACAGGGGTACTCTTACAAAGGTGGAGAGGTATCAAGTTTTATTTGCCCAACACTCCTTTCCCTTGACAAAGAATCAACTTCATAAAAGATTCCATCAAAATTTGATTTAACAGTAACTTGAAGAATAGCGCAATGGACTATAAAGCCAAGAGTACTCGGCGCATACAGCGCCACCTCACACACAAATGAATAATACGTGAGAAAATATAAAGAATGGGAAAATTGAAAAGAAGTTCAATTATCGACTTCCTTAGCCACCCAAGAACTATACTTTCAATCTTTTTATACTTCAAGGGTGCGAGAGCCATAACTTTTTACACCATTCAATCGAGTTTTCGGGAGAAGTCACGGTCAAGTTGGATTGTTGCTGGGCACTCGTCAAACGTGTTGCTGTATTTCGTCTACTCAGTAGGCACCTACAGATTTGATCAAGAATAGATCAAAAGACGGGATTCAGTTCCTCATGGTTTTAGAATTATCACGCATAACTTTTTATTATTCATTTTACCCTGCCTTCTGCCATTCAATAACACCGGTTTATAAGTCACAAGATAGAAGGATTGGGGGGTATTCACACGTTTCGCTAATTTACAGTGAAAAGACAGAGGGCTAGTTTCTCTAAGAACCACGTAGCAGTATGGCTAACCCTCCAGCAGTAACCACTTGGGATTCAATTTCAGCAATTTCCCCGCTTTTCTTGGAGGTCAAACACACATTACTACGTTTACTCGGGTTTTTTAGGATGAGTGTCGAATGAGATAACCAGAAGAAACTTTCCCCGTTTCGACGAAAACAAAAATTGAACGAGTAGAACATGGCTAGGTTTTCAAGTTCATTGAATTTATTTATTTCTGACATCAGTCCCTCCCCCCTCCTCAAGGGTATTTCGAAATCGAAAATAGCATAAAATCAGATTAAATTCAGAAGGTCGGTGTAATCGTTATTGGAAATCAGTGTTAAAATTAAGATACACTCCGACGGCGAAACAATGAAACGAAGCAAACAAGTTCTATGCAGGTTAGTATAACTCGTCTGTGGTTTATCCGCGAAGGAATTCCAGACACAATCGTACTATTTTTCTTTTAATTGGGTGCTTCGTTATTTCTCCATTCAACTTGGCCACGAACACCGGTTGGTATTTTTGGGGGATCCCATCTCCGTATCTTCTAGCTTTTTGCGATAAGATATATACGCACGGCGATACACAGGTAAATAAAAACTTTTGTAACTACCGCAATGTGACTCACAGGTTAGACATTCTCGGAATGCCGCACTAATAAGCAATTATACGATATTGAGGACGTTTTGAAAATTATGGTCAAAATCGCTAGTTCAGGTTTCTTTTTTCTTCTTCTTTTTTTCCCCTTTCTTCAGTAAACAGCTTCGCAGATTCTCTCAGAACAGAGAAAGTATAAGTACGAATTTCTATGCGCCCGTTCGCTCTAAATTTCTAAATTCGCGAGAGAGCGATCGACACATTTTATTTATATTCACTGTCCGTTAACATCAAAGAACTGTAATTAGTGAAAATTATTGTTCAGACGGACGAATTTTTACGTTCTACCGAACGTACACAGGTGTGTGGACTGCGGACTATGCCGTTAGCTCAGCGCACATTAGCGGAATAGTTTTAACGATCTTGTACGGATTACCGTGTATATAGATAGATTTCAATAAACAGAGAGAACTGCGACAACCAAAAGGAAAAAGAAAGAAAAAATAATAATACTAATAAAAACAAGGAAAAATGATAAGTCACGCACTGCTACCGAGTTATATGGATAATACATATACTATTGTTACCTTTTCAACGACGTTATATTTGTATGTACTTTTTTTTTTTTCTCTCTGTTACATACCAGTTCCAGTGCACATGTATCGAGTTTTATGGACTTGTTAACATTCGCAAGTTTTAATTGTAAGTGGTAAACAGACTGACTGGAATTCTCGAGTAAACAGAATTGCTAGTTTAGCCAAGGGAACAGTACTCAGTCTGGACTTCTGGAAGAAATTAAATGTGATCTTGAACACATACCCTCTAGCAAGCCACTACACTGTTGAACATCCACGAAATTGAGCATACCACACCGATCGTTCATTTGCTAGCGACATGAACTAGCTAAGACTAGCTAAGTCTTCACCACCTTTACAACTCGCTCTAGTAATTGAGATTAAAATAAAAACATAATTAAAAAAAGCAAAGCAAGAGGCACGTCTGGTGGGACGTATGGCGATGCACGCATGCTAAAGGGGCCCCTGAAACACCGCACCCCCCCGGAAACTACCCTTGAAAGTATCGTATCAGTAGCTAGAGGGACGCTTTGAAGCAGCCTCGAGCCCCCATTTCGCCATTCCGCTGCCGGTTCGCGCTGTCCTGCAAGGGCCTCATGCGGTCCCCTACTGACCGAGGTTAATTCTCCCAGTACTAACCTGGAATTTGGGGGCCCCGCAGCTGAACGCGCTTCCTCTTCACTCACCCCTGTGGCAACCGAGCTCCGCTCTTTTCCGGAATGGCCAAGGCATTGATATTGTATAATGCGATAGATATGCCGGCGAGTTTCACTCTCTCATTTATCCTAACACGTTGATTCCTGTTCTTATTTGTCTACACCTGATCATACTATTTCTGCTGTTTTCCTTCGATTCGATCAACTTTTTCCTCTTTTTCTGTGAATTCTGTGACCTGCCCCAGAGAGGGGGAAAACTCACCGTTGACCGTTCGTGGAAATGCGGCAGCGAGGACTCGGTTCGTGACGGTTGACGAAGCAAGTTAACGTACTCGCAAGTCTAACGATTGCCAAAGAGTCTCCGAATCCGATTCCTACCCGCGACTTTTGGAACAAATTCCACCCCAAAGTTAAACTTTCTTTTCGGCTGTTCGTAATACGTTTAGGAGGCAGTGTCGTCGCCTTCTCCACGCGCGCGATCTTTCGTTCGTTGAGAACTTAGACTCGTATCCCTTAACCAGGATCCGTAGCTTAACTCGCCACTCGGTTACGTCTCCGAGCTCTCCGCCGAAACCTCGTCTCCGCGCCTCCGCGAACACCGTTCTCTTTGTTACTTGTGTTGTATTTGTATCCATCTATCAGTAAGTTCGTTTAGAATATAGTCACTTCACCGCATAACTGTGTGTTTGTCTTTGTGTGCAGTCTTACCCGTAGCCATCAAGCGCCAGTGTAAGTCACGCCTCAGAGGTGTTCTAACGGACTGGTACTCATCCAACCCTGGATTACCTCGTCGTATCTACAAACACAGGATCGTCAAGCCCTTAGCGCCGGTTCCATCCCCTCAAGGTCCCTAGAGCTAGTCGTGGCCTAACAGGTGGTTCCTCTCCCAACCGAACTGTCCTCCTATCCCGCAGGAGCCTTCACATTCGGTTACCACACCCCTCACCTCCTCGTCTTGGTACGCGAGGCAACGCAGGAAGGTGGTCCATAACCAACAAATGCTGTTAAAATAAAAATAAAAACGAGAATCGAACTTTTCTTCCCTCCTACCGAGGGGTCGGCAGCAGCTGCAGCAGCTCTTCTAAGGTATGCCTAGGCATAGATAGCATTCCAATACTAAGAAGATACTAGAACGAGAGAAAGAACACTCCCTGTGGGTCATCAATATTGAAGACGTTAAGGCGGCAAAATCGACTATGATTTGAAAAAACAGGGTGTCTAACAAATCTGAAAATTAAAAATATTGGACTTTCATTGGACTCTTTTCGGGCATTTTATGTTTTACCACGACCATAAAAAGAAGGGACCACGCAGCGTATGCTTGAGTACTTTGGAGATACAGAAAAGAAGTCCAAGAAAGTTAGGTTAGAATTTCTGATTACAAGAATTGACCTTCTCTTAAATAATGCATAATTCCCCATTTTTTAATTTTTATTCAACCTATAAATAAAAATGAATTAAAATTATTGCATTGTTATTGGATTTATTGGACCATATTTCAAATATTCGACTTTTATTGAACTTATTCCCTGAAAAAAGAAAAAGTAAAGCAAAAGGCATAGATAGCATTCCAATACTAAGAAAATACTAGAACGAGAGAAAGAACACTCCCTGTGGGTCATCACTCATCAATATTGAAGACGTTGAGGCGGAAAAATCGACTACACGCTTGAAGATTTTAAAATCACTCCATACGCTAAAAATTTGTGCTTTATCAAGTCAAGTCCTCCAGCGCCGCCAAGAGAAGAAAATAAAGTCGAGAAAGTTACTTTCAAGTTAACCCCAGTACATCTATTTGTGAGCCACGATTTCTGTAGTTTTAACGTTGAACCTGTCACTAATGTGGTAACCGAGAATAGTGGAGACTCTCGGGCACATATAAAGGATGGGAATCTGATCTGGGAGAGAAAATGGAACCACCACTGTTTGGCCACGACTAGCTCTTGTAGGGGGTCTACACGGTGAATGAACCGGCCACGGGCTTATAGGTTTCGGAGGTGTGTCACGACGAGGTAACTCAATCGGGGAGTATCTGACCATCGGAGAAACTCAAGTATCGATTGCAATAAATAAGAACAATCAAAACGAGATAAAAGCAACAACGCTCTACACAGTTCACGATGATCGTATATTAAGATTACTTCGATTAACGATACGATTATGCATGGGCGGTTGATGACGATCCAATCCTTCCAGATGAGTCGAGAGTATGTTGGAATCGGGGAAGCTCAGTTTCTAGGTCCGCATAGTACGAAGATCATAGATGGAACAATTTCGAGAAGAGCACACAGATTAAGTCCCATGAACTAAAAGTAAGACTTGATCTTTTTCTTACGTTTCGCACGCCTTTACACGATAGAGTTTTAAAAAAACAAACCCAATCTCTTTTTTACATATCTTCCGGAGTATCACGAGACGTACTTCACTCGCCGAATCACATTTACACACTCCCTCCCCTGTTCCCCGGGATGTTCATCGATGAGACCATGATTCCGCAATTGACAAGAACAGAAAATAGATTGAAAATATCGGGAAGTTGGATGAATCATGATATCAGGGTATAACAGGATTTGACGTGTTAGAAAAGAGGAAAAATCATGAGCTCGTACTTTATCGGATTTTCCGATAGGAGTGCTACGGTGAACATTCCGTGAACATAGCAGTTAAGTTACCACACTAATAAGTCTTAGAACTCGTTACCGAATCTCCATCATACTAACCAACTCTTTCGTAATAAGTAAGGATTCCAAAAATATACCTATTTCTGCATTTTTTTTTTCTGTTTAAGTAGATAATGTCTGGTGGGACGTATGGCGATGCACGCATGCCAAAAAGGCCCCTGAGATACTGCTCCCCCGGCCCCGGAAACTACCCTTTCGAGTATCGCATCAGTGGCCAGAGGGACGCTTTAAAGCCGGCCCGAGCCTCGATTTCGTCGTTTGCTGTCCTGCCAGAGCCACCATGGAGCCCCCTACTGACTGAGGTTAACGCTCACCCAACACTAACCTGGAATTTGGGTGCCCCACAGACAGACGCGTTTCTTCTTCACTCACCCCTCACCTTCTCGCCTTGATACGTGTGGCGACGCAGGAAAGTTAATGTAGATACGGAATATCCATGTTATTTTTGCCACTCATAGCATTTCAAGTAAAATGAGCCATACTTGATCGAGCATAGTTTGGCATAGGTATAAAAGCATGTTTCGGCTTATTTTATCGATTTTTAGAACCAGGAACATTTGGCCATTTTCCACAATTTTTGCGGAATATTTCCAATTTTCTTGAATATTGCATTATTCTTGTCTTCTAAGAAGGTAAGACTGCAGCAACTGCAGCTTTTTACGGACCAAACAATATTTTCCCACTTATTTAGAACTGAGTCAAATGTATTCAGTGTTCGCCGCCTACTGAAAAAAAACTTTTTGTACTACTACTTCAGGACTTTCTTCTTTTGCATTTTGACCAAATTTATTCTTCTGTTAGCATTTATAGAGCACCTGAAAACACACGAGTATTGATATTCGCCATTTTCCGTCGCTTTGATGCCCAAATCGATACGCGGAATCAGGGGTGCTAAGTTAATTATTACTGGCTGAAACTTAGCTGATGGTATTTAAGCTGCTAGTTGACTTGGCTTATAACTTGAAGCTAATTTGGACTTTCCAGACTGGTGACGCGCTAGCATCGGGCCTTCTTCCCTTTCCGCACTCAAGGAAATTATGCTTATCAATGCTCGGATATGCTGCACCAGTACTCAGGGCCGGATTTAGAGCGGGGCTCATGGGGCCCAAAGCGCCGGGCCTCCACAAATCAGTCATGAAAGTGTCGTTATTACAAATATATAATATGTTGTTCGTATTTTATGTGTACTTCGAATTATTTTTACTTGTAATTTTGAACTTCTTTAGTTTCATCTTTTTTCGAGGGGAGGGGGGAGTTCCTTGAAACTTTGGGGCCTCCACATCTTCCTGGGCCCCAGGGCCATGAAATCTTAAATCCAGCCTTGCCAGTACAGTACTTTTGAATGGCGAAACGCGCATTTTTATTTTGTCACCAATGCGTCCGAAATAAATTTTCAATGCGAATTCAAACAAAAATCGGTAGCTTACAGACGTTAAAGTAAAAAACTTGGGACAAGGTTTCTCGCAAAAATCTGGTTGAGAGCTGTTTGAAAATCATGTTTTTTCTAACGCCTTCAATTTTGAGAATAGGCAATACATCGTACTAAAGTTTTTTCCATCCAAGTCAGTACTACCAGTCCCTATAATCGGATTATTTATTCCGTCAATGATCATGTCTTGTATATCGTCTTGAAAATTGTGCTTTTGTAATCTTTAAAAAGGCGTGACCCCTTCAATTTGCTCATAGGTAACTTTTCGTACTCAACGTTTTTTTAGTTTTATCGAGTACTATGCGTACCTAGCGAGTTCTACGAAGTCCGGCCACCCTGTATAATAGCCTATGAAACAGTTTGATCTTTGACAAGAAAATCAACAATATGTATTCAAAAACTTTGAACGTGTTTTTCTCGAAATCTTATTTTTCGAAAATGTGCGTGGTACCTCTTTTTTCATGGATGTAGAGAGATGAATATAGCTCATGGGAGGCTGGAGAATGTCTCATTTTGTCAGAAATTGAGTCTACCATATAAACATGTGCTTAACTCAAAAATGATCTACCGACAAAGTTGACCCTTTTTATAGAAACTGCCACATATGCTGCGAATCTGCGCGTATGCGCTGATTTGAATCAGTGAGCACGTGATCGATATATCCGTCTGAAAAACCACCGAATTCCGCTGATTTAAATTTAGAGACTGAACTTTCTAAAGTAAACATTTTATTGTAGAAAATGTTCACGTATTCTACCTGAGTACGACTTCATGGTACAGGACCAACTTGGACTTCACACACACGAGTGCAGCGTGCATTTGCAACTTTGTAGTCTCCTTTCTCCGCTCCCCCGACCATTCCGTAAGCATTTAATTCGAGTGATTCTTTTAGCCGAGGACAGTTCTTTGCACTTTACGACAAAATATTTCTAAACGTTCAAATTAATTCTGAGTTTCCGGTTGCTGAATTGAAAGTTCTCGAGACAATGTATGTAAACTGAACGTGCTTCGTTGAATTTTTTCCACTCCCGTCTGCCTTATTGACTTTCGACTACGTCGAATCAGGCAAGTGGTTATAATTTGTCAATTCGTCGTAGTTTTATATCTAACTTTTCGAATATGTGTTTATTTTTAGTTAGTTGTCGATGCTGAAAACTTACACGGCTCAGTACTTGTAAGGTTTTCGAGCTCGTATTGAGTAACCACTGGTTGCGTCCCGATAGTGTCATTTTTTTGTTTTTCTGTTTTTTTATTTCTGTAAGTCTTCTTCCTCGAACACCGAGTACGCAAACCGACCGCAAACATTCATACAATCATAACCATAATCGTGTACATCAGAGGTGGGGAACTTCGTTCGTGATTTTACCCCGAACTCAAGTTTGCATTATGAGCTCATGAAATTCTACTTCTTTTGAATCCGACCTATTCCTGGTAGCTACTATACTGGTGGCGTAAAATTGATATTGAAGCCTTAAGTACTGAGAAATAATGATGCAAATATTTGGTTATTGAAGTTAAGGTGTAAATTTGGCAACCCAGCTAACGAGTTGAACCTGTAATTTTGCATTCACTCGAAGTTATTTTTTCGGTTCCGGTTTTCCTGCGCCGCTTCTATTATATGATCTATCCTATTATCGGATACGTCAAAACGGTAATACGTTACCTGTTACCTGTGTGTGTATGTGTGTTTGTGTGTGATGTGAATGTGAAAAACGGTAGACTTGTAGACTCTCTGGGTCGCGCCTCTCTCGCACCGGTGCAGACTGCAGACGCCACCGAGTGCTAACCATCGTCGTGGTCCCAAGTGTATGAGTCACGTTGCGTAATGGACAGGTAAGCAGAGAGGACGAGTAATTCGGGAATTCATGAATGAAAACGTGCTTTGCAAATAATGTTGACTGGCATGTGGCATCCAGTTGGGTGGGATGGTATGCCCGGTTGTAGAACCTGCCTGCACAATATTGACGGTGAAGCAGAAGTGCGTTACTGTGTCCTTCGGGCTGAGCGCTTCCGTCTGCGAGTGCTACAAGAGTTACTCGCTCATCTAGTATGAGCGGGCTTTGCAGTTGACGCATCATTCATCGCCGGCAGAGTCGCAGTCGACTGTTCATGAAATTTGCTTCGCGAATGTCCAGAATTGGACCACCAATTTTTGGTCGCCGATAGGCGCCAGTTCAATCGTAGCACCACTTATGTGACCTTGTCTGGGTTGGCTCGTTAATTTTCGGTGTTTGTCTTCATTGTGGTACCGCCGTACAGCAGATGGAGTATCGGTTCTTCTTTTCCGCGAATTACGAACGTCGGCTGGCTGATGAAAGATAGTAGCCGATTAATACAGCATTGCATCTTGTTGGTATTAGAGCATAAGCCGCTATTTTTATGCTTACTTTTTCCGTTGACGAGTGAACACGTCGCGGGCGATGATCGAGGCTGCCCGCGACGAAGATCGAGGTTGCTCGGTGAACGTATGTAGATGAACATGGCGGCTCAGCATATTCGTGATCATATTATGTAGTACTATAGTTGGGATACGTGCGGATTGACGGTTCATATAGTGGTGGCGTTTTTTGCTTTGATACTTGGGAATTTTGAGTTGAGAAGTTGGGAAAATTTAACAAGTCAGAAGGTTTTTATTTATTATTATTATTATTATTATTATTATTGGTGGTGTGGTGGACGGATGTATGGCGATGCACGCATGCCAAAGTGGATCCTGAAACACCGCACCCCCGGCACCAGAAACTACCCTTTCGGGCATCGCATCAGTACCGAAGGGTTATTATTATTATTATTATTTTGCTTTAATACTTGGGAAATTTGAGTTGAATCAGTTGGGACTTTCATACTCCCCCCCCCCCCAAAGAAAAAGTCTTCGGTACGTCCCTGAACTCAGTGTAGGCGAATTTCAAACTTTTTGTTTCGGTTGTGAACTGCCTTTCTTTACGAGTTTTGAGTCACCCCCCCCCATACTTTCTAAAATAACAGTTTGAGGAGCGATGTTCCAAAATAGCCTGTGTCTGTCAACCTACCAATATTCAGGTACGTGTTTTCTACGAGGCAATGTAAGTGTCACTGGGGGCACATATACATATCTTCGCTGACGTATTAATACCTCGCAAGTATAAAAAGCCAAATTTTATAAAAGGAACAAAATGCGTATTGAAAAATTCATTGAGGTCTGGTTGGCCGAATGGATAGCGCGTTGGTCTCAGAATCTAGAGGTCCCGGGTTCGAGCCCACGTACTCGCCAGAATTTTCGACCTAGGCTAGTTTTTCGGCCAGAAGGGAAGAGGAATCGTTCGGCTTTCCAGCTTTTGACTTTCGGATTTCCGGGTAGTTTTTACAATATTATTACTCCCCCCCCCCCGTTGCCTAGCATTTTGGTGCCTTTAGGTAGTCTAGGATGCTGACGAGTTGATTTGTGGCAGTTCTCATTATTAGCAGTTATACTTTTTCGTTCTCGGGAAAAAATCGGAAAAAAAACGAAAAGGTTCGGCATTTGCTTTCGGCTTCCAAGCCCAATCGGCTTCCGACTTTCAGCTTTGACTTTCATGCCAGAATCATTCGGCTTTCGGCTAACTTTCAGTCTCTGCCTGTTAATAAGTATGAAGTTAAAACGCTGAACGCGAAGTCCTAAAAATTTCTTTCTTTCATCGATTACAATTAGCATTTTAGCGCTGAGCTACAGACAACACAAATTGTGTGCGAACATCCTCAGCCAATAGTAGACTGAAGATTGCGTGGGTGCTTACTGCTGTTATTGAGATGTAGAAGTCAAAATTCAGATTACTGGATTTTAAATTTAAAATCCCAGTGAGGATTTAGGATTTTGGATTTGAAAATCTTTTCTAAAAAGGATATGAGACTTTGAATTCAAATCCTTTTTTTACAAGGATTTCGGATTTAAATCTTGGAGTTCCCGGATTTTGCCCATCCCTGCTGATAGACATGCGAATTTATGTAAAACTAGAACTTCAGGTTGTTGTGAAGCCTGATAAAAATTGATATATTAATAAAATTTATCTTTTCATCAAGTTCCTGAAAAATGCATCTTTTTATCGAGTCTCTAATGAAAATTTACGATTGATGGAAATTTATATTCTTATTAAGTCTCTGATTAAATTGCAGATTCCTTTTAAATCTGATGGGAATTCATATTTTTATCGGATCGGGTGTAAAAATTCAAATTTGTATCATGTCTGATAAAGATTTACAGTTTTATTGAATCTGTGACAGAAATTGACAATAATTTATGTTAAGTATGTCAAAAATTAACATTTCAAATTTTCTATAAAAACTGATATTTCTAAAAGTTTGGTATGAATTCACATTTTTCTCAGAATTGACATAAAATTCTTGTTTTGAAACCAGGTGTCCGATAGAGTTTCAAATGTCAAATTTCTAAAAAGTCTCATGAATATTTCACAATTCTATCAAGTCTCCAATGGAAATTCCCTTCTGATAGAAATTTTATTTTTCATTCTTGGATTGAAATTCAGATTTCTATAGAATCTGATGGGAAGTCTTATTTTCATCAAGTCTATGATAGAAATTCCTATCCCTGTAAAGCTTGATGGAGGTTCGCCCTTAGTATTAATAAATAATTTTACAGGAATCCAGATTTATGCAAAAATTCAGATTTTTGTAGAAATTCAGGTTTTTATATAGTCTTTGTCAAAAATTCTCTTCTCTGTCAAGTTTTCTATTAAAATTCACATGTCTTTCAAGTCTCTCATAGAAATTCATAATTTTCTCAAATCTTGGATAGAATTTAATGCGAAGTCCAAGGCTCATATAAAAGTTTGGTAGCAATCCAGAAATCTACCAACGCTGGTAGAAATTCAGAGTTCTATCGAATCTCTGATAGGAATTCAGATTTTTTGTCAGATCTTTTAGAAATTTAAAGTTTCTACAGCCTCGTCAATTTTGAAACCGACATTTTGTTCAATTGTTCGTGTAGTACATTTTGTTCATGGTCAAGTTTTACAACAGCACGTCAACACTCAACACAGAAAAATCCGTGCGATTCCACAACACAGGACGGCACTATCCTACATTCAAAACAGTGAACTCCTCAACTCATAGAGCTGAAAAAATGATAAGAAGTTCGATAGTATGGTTTTTAGTGAGTTATCAAAATCTGGTGTACAAGTCAACAAAATCAAAATTTTTTGATTTTGTTGCCATGTTGAGTGAGTGATCGATCTTGTTGCATGTTGAAATGTTGTCGCTTATGTAGGAGTACACTAAATGGTAAGTTGCGGAGAAGAAATTTTTATTTTCCGATCATAAATTCTTCATTTTACGAATGGCAAAATTCATAGGATTAGCAAGAATCTGATAAGTCTGGGTCAGAGGAGCTTTATCCATTCGCTTCGGAACATCCCCAGTTTTAGTGCAATTTTGAGTATTGACTCTCCGCTTACAAAACATTTCCAGAGCGAGGTGGCACTTATTTTACCTTCTTTTTTTCTCGAGTTTCCCTCGCATGAGAAAAATTATTTTTGTGTGAGAAAACAGAAGCCAAAATTTATTTTATGAAAATAATTAGGCCGGTGCGTGTTGGGGTTGAAGCTTAACATACAATTCCCCATAAGTACAAAATTTTTTTAAAATTATTAAATATTTTTATTTTTCTTGCGAAATATAATGTTAATTTGAATTGGTTCGAACTAAATGTGGTCAAGTCCAAAAATCGCACCTTGCAGGAAGCGAAAAAAAACTGTTGTATTCGAAAATTTGAAAATTGTGGAATACGTCCCTCAGGGTGGTGGTAGAGGTCAAAAGAGATAACCTTTAAGCCCGGTCCCGTCGAATAAAATTTTGATGGGTCAGAGCTGAGGGGGTTCAACGTTTTTGGACTAGACCCCTTTTGGTTTTGAATGATTTTTTTGCAGTTTTACGGCTTGAAATTGCCCCCCCCCCCTTTGTAACCAGACATAAAGGGGTCACTTTAATCTAGGTCCCATTCCTATCGGGAAAAATCCCTGCGTGTAAGAAAAAAAATTCTGAAGCTGTATTGGAAAATTGCGATTTTGTTTTTGAAAATAGCACTTTTTAGGTATAAAAATGCAAAAACAGGGGGGGGGGGAATTTTTTATTTATTCCTATTGTCTACACTAAAATACACCATTTTCGAACAATTTTTGGAAAAAATCCGTTTTTTGAAATAATTTTATTACAAAGAAGCACTTTCTCAGCTGTTTCACAAAATTTCGACCACACCAGCAGATCTGCGATACTTCAATTTCCCATAATCCGCGAAAAAAGCAAAAACGACAAAAGTGGACTTAACCCCTTTTAGTTCTAACCGATTCATGTATAGGTTATCCACTGTTGAGTACTAACATTTGGGTTTATAGAGAGTCGTTCCAGTGATTTAGTTATATTTGATGAGTTATCAGGTAATAGTTGTGTGAGAGTGTTAGAAATCTGTAGGTTTTTACTGAGTGTTTTGTTGAGTTTGCATCAAAGCCTTAAAAGTACAGGTTTGCCAAAAATAAAAACAAATAGAAAAAAGTAATTCCGCCCAAAAATTTGTCTTTAATGTAAAGACTCGACAGATAATTTTGATAGAGTACATGTCACGTGGAAATCTATTTCTTTGGTGTTCGCATTAGCCGAGCCCATTTTCCATTTTTGAGGGTCGTACATAAAAATTCGGGTTAATAACTTGTAGTACATCGATTGGTTTCTTAAGTTGCTGAATTCATTTTTAAGGTAATTTTAGCTGCAGCCCTTACTCGAAAGGCTCCACAGGAGTTACAATGTGAAATATTGAAAGTTTCATCCGTGGGTTTCAATGATATCAAACATAAGGTTTCTCGAGTCATTGAGTTCATTTTGAGGGTCATATCAGCTGTAACCCTTTATCCACGAGGCACTACGGGTAGCTACAACCTGAAATAATTGAAACTAGCAACTCCAGGTCTTGGGGATAGGGCAAGGATACCACTTGCCCCTTAGGATTTCACTTGAAAATCAAAAGAAAATACATTTTGGGGTAAAATTTTTAGTTGCAAAAGACGTAGATAAAGTAACAGAGTTCTTCAATCTTCATTCAAAAATAAAAAGAGATATCGGAACAAAAATGAGCACCCCTCCCCCCAATAGGAAAAAGAAGTTTCGCTACCTACAGATGTTAAACTCAAATTGCGATTATCGCGGCCATTTTGCCACGCCCAGTCCTCTGTTTTGAGGGAATGTATTTTAAAATTGAGATTGTGACGCGAAATAATTCTTGCTAAAAGGTGTATTACATCGCGCGGGAAAATTGACTATAATATTCATTATTCACAGAGTTTGAATTATTCAGAAAACTGAAGAGAACACTCGTCTTTCGCCTATTACATACTATGAAGAAAAAAAAAAACTCGTGTTCTTCTGCGGCTTTTGTAATAAATGCAACGGTACTGTAGATTTACTTTATCATTCGTTGATTACATGCTGTGGACTGTGACTGCGTTACCCTGGAAGTCTGGTGGGCGTTATTCAGAACATCAAAACAAACACGCGTGTGCAGACGATCTGATATTTTTATTTATTTATTTCAATGTAATAATTATCATAAATGTACGCAGTGTTTACGCTCGATCGCAAATGAGGTAGCCCGATCGACATCGGCAGGCTATGTGTAGAAATGAGAAGAAAGAGTTTTTTCTTCTTTCTAAGAACAATACTCATCTCGGATTGTACCATGTACGAAGATATTACAGATACAGCCCCCGACTCCTACATTTTGAGAAAGTCGCCGTCTGTTTCCTGTTTATCTTTTGCACCCATTCGAGTGGGAAGGAAGCAGCCGCTGCTCCACGCTCGAGCGTCCTTAAGTAATCGGTAATTGCAAAATGAACGTAATTACGAATACAATTCACGCTCGGTTTTGTTGCTCGATTAATTGTTGTTTTAATCGACCGCCTACTGTCGTGCTCTGCGTCGAGCTGATGATAGACATGCTCGGTCGAAGCCCCTAAAGACGAGGAGATAGTGATGCGGTCCCTGATGTCTGTGCCTGCGTATGTCTCCTGCAAATCTGTTTCCGCAGTTTGCCCAATGCGTGTGAGATAAGTTACAGTATATCGGGTGGAGGTACACAGAAGCAAACTTTATGACGTAGAGTGCACGTGAAGAAAGAAAGAGAGAAATAAAAAAGAAAGAATGAACAATGCTAACTAGTTTATCAGGTATCTGGTGGTGTACCGCGTGTAGTGAATGGACGATTACATAACGTGTGTAAGTCACCGAAGGTAAAAAAAACACGCTATATCGTATATTAGGTGTCGAAGGAATTAAATACAGATTTATTGATATTGGAAACAATAAATAAAGGAGATAAGCACCAGGAATTCCTGAAAATGGCTGAAATACACGTTGAGTCGAGAATGTGTGAATTTTTTCGCCGAGATAAGAACAGGAAAAAAAAAAGTGATATTTACTCGAGTCTCACGTGATCTGTTATAAAGAGAAGGTGGATGATAAAATTGTATACAATTGTGTACGCTGCGGTTTATGCGGCATTCGTTTTCGCCGGAGATCTTATTTCGCCCGAAAAGAACGAATAACCTGTAAACTCGGAATTAGCGTTCTTTGATGTGCGAAGAAACTCGGCCGAATGATGATCTCCATACTGTGTAGTCTTACCCAAGTATTAGTTTTGTAACCTTGTAGAGATAATTGCTATGTATTGTCTGCCTATAATAACATGTTGACATTGTGCTTAGTGTGCTATAATAACGTAAACTGTTTAAATTCGCGAGTTTGTCTGAAAAATCGCATTGAGCATTGGTAAGTGTTTTCCCTAATTTCTCTGCAAAATATGAACTTTGCTGAAGTGGATGCTCACTACTCTACCTTATATTTCATTAGTACGTACGTAATCTAAACTAATCTTGTTGATATTAACTTTGCGTACTGAAGTGTTTTTCCTAGTAACTGTAATTCAGTAGAGCTATCAGGTGTGACCGAACATTTCCATCCGGTTAGGAGGAGGCGGTGGAACCTTGGGACAAAACACAGGGAGAACGCAGGTTATATGCATGTTAGTGATACCAATACGGTTAATGAAGAGGGAGCAATGTGGAAAAACTGATCACTTTTGTCATTTTGTTAAAAGTCACTATTTGTCAGTTTCCCACCAAAAGTCAATTTTGAGCAAAGTCTTCTTGACAAAGGCAGCTGCCTGATCCCACTCTACTCTTTAGCATTGTCGGGACCAGGTTCTCCAGTATAAGCGGCTCAACGCTCGCGTTTTGAAAGGTGGACGCCGTTTCTTCCCTCTCTTGGTCGAATGCCGGACACTCGAACACCTGTGCGAGGCATCATCATCTCGCCCTCCTGCAGCGCAGTAGGAGCACCGCGGGCTTTCTGCTGTGCCCATCCGATGCAGACACTTGTTGAAGACACCATGGCCACTTATCACCTGCGTGAGGTAAAAGTTCAGTCGCGTACTAGCAGACGGGTCCACTCTGCCTTGGTACTATGGGAGAGCCGCTCTTCCTACGTGTAGAGCGTGGATTGCCTATTATCCCACTTGACCCGTAGCGCAGCATTGCTCTTCGGTGGCATCTTCCGCGTCGCGCTGTATCTCTTCGCGCATCCGCTAGTAACTCCACTAGCGGTATACCTGCTAGCACGCAAACTGCCCCTGTGGAGACAGTGCGATAGGCACTGACACACCTCAGTGCAGCCTTCCGTTGGACCCTTACCAGATCGGTTCTTCTGTACTCCCTGGCACCGATGACGTCGGACCAGATTGGAGCCCCATATAGGAGGACGTTCGCCAGCAGCCTACGTTTCTTCTCTGTCGACCCTCCGAGGTTCGACATGAGTCGCTTAAACCGGCTACGACTCTCTCCGCTTTCTGCGCTTTTCTCATCGCTTGTTCTGTAAACGACAGCTTCCCGTCGAACCACAGCCCGAGGTACTTCAGGGCTGTACAGGGCGCAGTCTCCGCTCCCTTTAGGCGAAAGGAAGGGGAGTTATACCGTCGACGGCGTGTAAACAACACCGCCTATGTCTTTTCGGCTGCTAGGCGGCACAACCTTGCCGACTCGATCCAACGGGCCATTGCCTCCAGTCCCGAGTTCACCTTGCTTTCAAGCGTGGCTACGTCGTCATCGACTGCGACCACCAGGGTGTCATCGGCGTAGCAGATGATGTTCACTCCTGGTGATACTTCTGCTCGCAGGATGTCGTCACTTACAGAAATGATCTTAGTCGCATTCGAAAGAGCAGGAAATAAGGTTTTATTTAAGAAAGTAACGAGCCACCATAGGTGACTGGACGATATAGCAGCACGCATTCGCGATTGAACACTTTTTTTGCAATAACGATTTGTATAGGTAAGCAATCTAAGTTATCGCCAAAAGATTCTGTTTTTACCGCGAAAGCTCTACGATTGTGGATGAAAAACTTTCATGAGCATGATCAGTGGCTAAAAGAAATTCGCCGGGTTTCCCGAAAGAGGTGAGAACTTTGCCAATCATTTCTCGTGTGCGTGAAGCAATTAAAGCAAGTCACAGAGCTGCTCTTGGAGTCCGTACGGCCGGAATTAATGAAACGACGAAAATTATCACGAATATGGTTCCAGCAAGATGGCGCTATGTGCCATACGTTTGGCCATACATCGAACAAAACAATGGATTGTCTAAAATTGTCTAAAGAAACTTTTTGGTGACCGAATAATTTCCCGCAACTCACCAATTCCATGGCCAGCAGCGCGTTCCTGAGATCTTTCGGTTTGTGACTTTTTTCTTTGGAGTTACCGGTTACCTGAAGTCTAAAGTTTATAAAAACAAACTGAAATATCTAGAGGAACATAAAATGGCAATTAAACATCATTCCGAAGCGATTCCAACCAATATGTTGAAAAAAGTTTTTGATAATTTCGTTTTACAAATGCGAACCTGTTTTGAAAATCACAGTCATCATTTGGATGACATTATCTTTAAGGCTACGAAGTTGTCAGAATAAATAAATACATTAAATGAAACCTTATTTCCTCCTCTTTCGAATGCGACAAAGATCATTTCTCTAAATTGAATACAGATGGCGCTGTAACGTTTTAAAATGTGATGCATATCTGTGCCGCACCCTGTAATTTGGGAGACTTCAACATTCAGGTCACGACGTCACGAGTTCTGTCTGCTCTGCTACGAGGATGATAAAAACTTAACAATGGAAAAGTACCTTACCAATAATGGGGTTTTGGGTACCACTTAACCCCGAATCTTGAGCACTGAATCTTTAAATCCAACAGAGAACAGAATGTACCGACTACGGACGTATCGAGGTGCTTAACCAAATGGGATTTAAACCCTTTCTTCTGATACAGCAGAAGTAACCGAACCATAACTTTTCAGCGGTTAACCAGTGAATTTTGTATCATTATCCAGTTGGTCGGTTAACCGATTATCGGTTACGTAACCATTTCAGTTCGGTTAGTTGGTTATACTTACGGTTAACCACCCGGTAAAAATGTCGATCAGAGAGGTTATCAGTTAGGTTATTTAACCGGTTGCTCATCCCTACCACTCCTTTCTTCCTCAGTGGACCACGGTGGGGCATTGCGGCATCGCAGGCGGCGGCTACTCTTCGATGTAGCTTGTCTGCCGCCTCTTCCACGTCCTCCCTGTCTTCTGCCTCTTCTCTGCCCCAACTGCTGACTAGCAAGGTGCAAGGCTGCCTCCAGCTTGTCTTCATCCAGCTTGCTAGTCGCTCATCTTCCCAGCTTTCTTAGAGTAGCGACCACTATCTCTTTTGCCGCAGCAAAGATGATGTAGTTGCGATCGCTTCCCGACTCCTCTTCCAGTACCGCCCAGCCCTGGATCTGTCTGGCTAGGCATTCTGAGACAAATATCGGTGCATTAAAGTCTATGAATTTATCGTGGGTATTTTTTCTTCCCTTCTCCATGTCCAAGTTGTTTTTGTCCGTCCTGGAACCAACATCAGTTAATTTCTTCGCAGTAACTTAGATTTTCCGATGTGATATATCAAAGTCAAATTCATCCGAGTAATGGAAACACGTGAGTGCGAGTCGTTTACTTTCTTGTTACACCTGGTTCAAAATTCCTTCGATTTTAATATTTACAGAGTGAGTATACATTTATATATACACAGCTTCGGTACGTCATCTTGCGATAGCTCTCCGCTTGCGTCTCTCATTTGTTACTTGTTGTTAAACAAACCTTGAAATTCAATTACCGGATGAGAAAAACGTACGATGCTACAATCCTAATCCGTCGAAAGCGAGAATGCGAAAATTTTCACCTACAACAAAATTTGAACCGTCAAGCGCAGCTGCGCAACATTTGCGTTCGTAATAATCTCAAATAAAACGATGTTTTCGGCATGTTTTCATTTTCTTAGTACAGTAATAATTATGAGAATGACCTGCCCTGCTTGCTCGTTGACACGAGTTCGTGCGAAATTTGTTTACCCATTCTCACGGATGAAAGGTTAGTAATGACCGCTTGTCGTTGATAAAATGCCGGCTCGCATTATGGTGACGAACCAACCAGCGAAAAATTAGAAAAAATTGCGAGGTTGGATGCTGGATACGACAGACTCGACGGTTGGTTGGTTGAGTGTTTGAGTTTGCTGGAAAGGGGGCACGTTGCTCATTCCGTTCGAATTTTGGATGATATTCTGCGACTGGATGGAAATGCTCCGAGATTAGATATTTCTTACGCCGGCATGAATGTTGAATAAGCAATCGCCGAGCTGCTTCGGTGCGGCTCTTTGAAATGAAAACTGTCGGTAAATTGTGCGCAGTTATCGGTATTCTTACGGGTATAGGAGCGGCTAACGGCGTTTCAAGTACATTGTAAGTCGTCTTTGCGGTTCGAGATAAGCGAGAATATTGCAAGTGAAATAGAAAAAGATTTTCTTACACTACTGTAAAGACCTTCGACGAAGTGGCAAAGTATCCAGCTGCGTGTATTCAGCTAAATTTCAATATGTGTTCGGTGCAGTTAGAGCGTTTGAACGACCCCCTGCAACTTTTGACAATTTTTTGAGGTGATGAACGCGAGCATATTGCGTAAGACTGTACTCGTATAATCGTAGAATAGAAAATTTGTAAGGAATAAGGAACGAATTAAAAATTTCACTGATATTGCCACTCCGGTGTAATTCAACGGCGCTTGTAAAATTCGCACTTGAAAAGTACATGCTGGATGCAACCACGATCACATATATGTTCGAAGAATTGCTCTGAGTTTGGCGTTCAGTAATGCAAATTCAATTAGTTATTCATTGTGTAAGTGTTGTGAATCGTAATTATCCATGTACTTTGACTCTAAACACGACTTCCCGGATAAGATTGAGACTGATTACGAGACACGGATATCACAATTTGTTATTGCAGGGGGAAACTATGTATGTTGGATCGATCATGCTATTTAGTGTGTCACAGTTTTGTTTAGTAAGCTGGGAAGAGGTAGAAGAATTGAAAGTGCATGATGAAAAACAGTTACTAAAAGTCATTCTTTTAAATGAAAAATTCTCATAAAAATTATACCATTTCTAATTGAAATGCACGTATGCATGAAATAAAATCTAAATATTATAAATTTATTTCATAATTTAGGGGGTCTACCAGGTCAGCTAAGTAAGTCAACTTTTTCGAAACATTGTCAATTAAGTCACAATTAAGTCAACTAAAGTCAACTTTTCTGCTTATACGTCTATTAAAAATCAAAAATTAAACTACTGTGTACATGGGCGAAACTATAGGGGGTTTGGGAGTTGAAGCACCCCCGCCCAATAATTTGACAGTCGGCAAATTTTGAAAATGTTCGTTTGAATTTTCATTTTTTATGCATGTTTGTTTGTTTGCTTATTTATTTTCTTTTTCAATTAAAAAATATTTCAGTTAAAAACTTTGGCAAATTTTTAATTTTTTTAACATTTTGTCGGCGAATTTTTAGTTTTCAAAAAATATTTGTCGGCAAATTTTTCTTCTCCATCTTACCAAACTGAAATTCAAATTTCGTTTCTGAAAATGGAGTACCGTCCGTGGACCCCTGTTAGAGACTAGTCGGTCAAAAGAAGAAGGTGTCAAGTTGAGTATTGAACGTTATTTGAAAGATTGAAACAAAGCTGAAATGTGAAAGACATTTCGAAAATCTGAAAGTCGGTAGCAAACGTTGAATTTCAAATTTCAATGATTATATTCGGACTGCCAGCGCGAAAGAGTCGCCCTCTATAATTTTAGGCAAGTGAAAAAAAGAAACTATTGAAACCCTACATATTTTGGAAAAATTCATCAGATTGAAATGAAAATGGTCTCAATGGAAGGAAAATTTTATGTATTATAAATTTTGTCCTAATCATTTTTTCGATAAACGCTTTCGTTTTCATAATATTTTGAGATTTCTTCGTATGCCTGTAAATGAAATATTCTCCTCGATCAGGGTTACAAGGTAAACAACTACAGCGCGCCACCGCTTTGAGCAGTTCGAATATAAGCCTTTTTCCCTTCTCTGAGGCGGTTGCCTACCTGCCCGCCTGTCGTTTGACGCCCTTCTTATCAACTCTGTAGGCAGTTTAACATCGGTTCTTATGGAGTAGGGATGGGAATGATATCGATAAATGTCGATATGTGGTGAATATCGAAAGGTATCGATATCAAGGATTGGATATTGATACTTCTGATAACTAGTTCTGTTGCTTGCTGTCACTGGAAATGGCCCTTTAAATATGTAGCTGAAGTTTTCTATGAGCTTTCATATCATGTGGACAGCCCCGTAGAAAGAAAAAGAGGGTTTGGGGGAATTTCCACGGGCTCCCTCTCTCCTTCCAGTTCAATTTGTTGTTTTTTTAGATGGGAAAAAATTATAAGCTACGGGATAAGTGGTTTCTTTCATGGTGTAAGGAGTGATTGCTGATTTGATGTACAGTATGATTGAAATTCAGGCCTTTTAAAAATATCGGGCCCTTTATAAAGTCCGAGCCCGTAATAGCCCCCCCCCCCTCTCGACAGGGTTGCATGTGGAATATCCATTCAGTAGTTGTCAATCAAAGAAACAGAGTAGGAATGATGAGAAAAACGAAAAAGGTAGGCTGCACGCTGTTGTAGGTGTTATAATAATAGATATCGATAGTTAGCCAAAAAAAGTTTGGAAATATCGATAGTTATCGATTATGAAAATATCCAATATTTCCCACCCCTATTGTGGAGAAAACACGAAAAACGCAATTTTCTAAAAACATATAGAGTTTTACAGGAAATAAAGAGGAACAAAGTTGAAGGCCTTGCAATTTCCTTTCGGCTGACACCTATTTCATATCTGCTTGTTGATTTTTTTTCTCTCCCATAAGGCTGTGTGTTAAATTTTATTAACTTTGTAGCAAATTACGGCAAACGATGTAGGCAACCGCCTTAGAGGGAAAGCCTTATTGTCAAAAATAAATTCAGTGACACTACTCCCTTGCTCACAATTTCAGCCCTCTTCCCGACCGTCTTTATCAGTTTATCATGATTATGAAGGTTTGGGACCTTTATTCGAGAAGAAAAGCTTACTTTTGAGTATCATTCTAACTTCATTCAGAATAATTCTACTCAAGTATGATGATTTTTGCAAATTTGAAGATCAGTTATGGGGAAACGGTAAGCGAAAAGGGGCGATTCAAAGTATGTACCGTCGCCTCGGTTTAAATACAACGTAAGTCCATATTTGTGGAAAATGGGGCTTACCTGGTTTTTAATGTAAAAGAAGCGAGAAATTTAAATTTAAAATCATCGTAAATCGGAAGTGCAATTTACCACTCCTAGCAGCGAAAATAAACACCTTGGAGGTCATTCATCTAAATTTTCGCTTCAGATTTTTGTATTTTCTGACATGTGTGCATTTTTGGACTTACGTGGTATTTAAACAGAGGCGACGGTATTCAGATCAGCGTGAAAAATCAGTACAGGAAAGTTCGCTTGCTGCAGTTTTGTCTAATTTTTATTTTTTCAGTACTAAGTTCAAACGATCATCAGGAGTTCAATTTTGAACTTATTAGGAATGAATTCTTAGTTTTATAGATATCTTCAGGACTTGTAGGTTTTATTTGCCTCATCTTCTTTTATAAAGAAGATTTTCGGCGATAGAATGTTTTGTTGGCAAATTTTTGTGTAAATCCTATGTTAAACTGTAGTGCCCGGGGGAGGGGCTTTGAAATAGTTATAAATTTTTGAAAATTTAGCGATGGTACTGGTGGATAGGCGGTGGTCGGATCAGATTTCGAAAATTTTTTAAATAAAAGGTATCCAAATAAGTATGACTGCAATGTATACAAACCTCATTCACCCCTTTACCATTTCTAGCCCTCTTCCGCTACAGTGTGTGCGTGGCGGAAGCGGAATGGCGAATGCTGGCAGATAGGGATTTATTTTGTTCTTCGTCTATAAATCGCTGTAATAGAGTGACAGGCGAGCAATAATGTAATTTATTTGCTCCGTGACATCGATTAATGCACCGTTCAGGCACGATACGATGTACGGTATAGTGTGTGTGTACGTATGTTCGTGTACGTGTAGGTATCGAAATATTTACTTTTATTCGCCGCCGCGCTATGCAAATACTTTGACGCGACTTTTAATTGAAGTTCAAGGTTACTCAAGGTCGAAAAACGAATTAATGGTACTCGAACGTGTACCGAGGAAGTGGTTAACGCCTACGAGCGAATGAGTGTGAGAGAGAGTTGAGGAAATTCTCCTTTCGCCCTACCTTTGCGCACCTTTTGAACCCGCGCACTCAGTCATGTACTGTCGCGGTGATTTTGTTTTTCCTCGCGTGTTTTGGGAAAGCACTTCCTGTGCGCTCGTCACGTCGTACGCCAAAATAAGTTGAGCTGGTTGGGTCGGTGTATTTCGATATTGAAAAACGTCTACGTCGGTGATTCGACTTTTCCGAGAGTCTTGCCGGAGAATTTCGCGGTCCTGGGTATACATGCGAGAAGGCGATCAATGAAAATTGACTCGATTGGAGGAGCTGTGAACGATATCTAATTGGGCTGGAAATGATGAAAACGGGAAGCGACAAAGGTTACGGCGGTTGATAAGGGGCAATGGAATTGAGACGGAGTAGATACGCGGTTATCAGTGGCGGAAATGCGCAGTCTGTTCGAGAGAGAATACTGCTGCTGAAATGGAAGCATGGTGATAACGTAAGTTTACCATAGACTGACAGTAGAATGGCAGTGATATCGTAGAAATAGAAAGCTGACGGTCGACCATTAAACGTCCGAAGGGTTTACAAAATGTATCGATCAAATGCTGCACTTTTTGAACACGAGTGCCGAGTGTCACTTGGGTGCCATGATAGCTAGGACTTCACGAAATGATTTTGGAGGGCAACTCGAGAGTACCTGAACTATCAAAGATGGGGGTCGTTTTGAAGAATGGATGACCGTCTTTTTCAATCCTTTGGGTAGTATTGCGTTTTTCCATTCAAAGATGCAGTCCTGTGCAACGTACTGCAGTGACTTCTTGGAGGGGAGGAGGGGGCGGAAAGAATATTTATTTTGACTCAGAATGACAATTTTGCTAATCGGTAAAACTTTTTGAGGTGGGAAGGGAAACCTACTCCAGCAATCAACGAAAAATCATACATATTTTATAGAAATAATGCAGCAATAACCACCACATGGCGGTCTTTATCATGCCCAGCTGCCTATCAATAGAGCTCGGATTTTCATGCGCTTAAAAAATGGTTTTATGCGTTTAAAACATGTATTTATTTTCGTCAAAATATGACAAAATGTGCACTAATGTAGCAAAAATGCACTTTTATGCAACATCGACATGGGTATCTTTTGAAAGGATTTTGTAATTTGAAGGTCATTTTTTAAAACAGAAGGCGTTCTGGAATCAGTCACTTTCGTATTGATTTTCAGATTGCAATTGTAGTACTTTCGATGTATCAGCACGAACATTTTTTTTTCTCAAAATTTCTTGGTTTTTCCAGGTTTGCCATTTCCAGTTGAAAAAAAATGTTGGGCGATATTTCCAAAATATGACTGAAAAATGAAAAAAAAGGTCAAAATATGACAAATATGCGCATAAAACGTCTAAAATATGCAAAAACATGCATTTAGACCCAAAATATTCAAAATACGAGTATGCACTATCAAATTGGGCTCATTTTACTCAGAATGTTATGATTCGCAAAGATCTACACGATATGCATTCACGATCTTCTCCAATGTAGGAAAACATGACAAATCATAAAAATCCGAGCTCTACTTATCATATTATAATTTTATATTTTATAGAAATAATGCAACATTTATAACCACCACATGACAGTCTTTATTATGTCCAGGTGTCTATCAAATTATAATTTTAACATTTGTTCAAGTTCTTGAGCCAAAACTTCTATCTACCCTGCCTTACAAATCATTAGTTTTCAGATAAAATATTTATTTTCCTTGGTATCAGTGAATTTTACTATTATTTGTTCTCTGTAGTTTTCATCTTTTGCATCGTATCTGTTTTTGTCGGATTACTTTTGTACTTTCCATCATTTTCAGCATTTCCATCGTTTCGGTCGTTTCTTTTCTTCAGTTCATTTCTGTAAGCTAAAATCACTTCTTTTTGTCTCGAATTCATTAACCATCGTTTTTTGTGTCGATTTTATTATTTCCGCCCTTTTCTCCTGAGTCATTTATGTGATTCCTATATTTTCTGTACGTTTTATAACTTTTCTATAATTGAAGACCTGACTTCCAAAATGCGCTTAGTCCAAAAAATCAAAAATCGAGTTTTTAGCGCAATCTGGTGGAGGAAGTCAAAAGGCACCTTTCAGAGCTGGTTTCACGAGTTTATCACGACTTAGAGTCAGCTAAACCTTTCTTTCGTGTGGGTTTTTTTTTTTTTTTTTTTTTTTTTTTTTAAATAATACTGACTTACTTGTTTTTTCAATTTTATGGATATAAGACTCTTACGACTGTAAGTCATACTTGCTGTTTCCTGTTGGGGGGAGGATATCTGAAGGTTGGAGAGGGGGGGGGGGGAATTGTTCAAGTGTGCCTCGTTCACCGGAATGGTCGTCTCTAAGCTGTATCTTCCGATTTCCTACAGTTTCTAGGTCAAGATGTACGAATTTTGACCTTTCACAATTTGACGGGTCCAAGAACTAAACCACGCATAAACTGATACAGACCAATCTGAGAACAGCCAGACACTGGAAGAACAGCAAAGATAAACGAACTCATAGGCAGTGACGTACCGATAGGGTGGAGGGGGCAACTTACTCCCCTGTAGGAACTTTTCACTTAGCAGTTAGGAAAATTTACCACCATTTCAGTCAGGGACGAGTTGGACAATTTTAGTAGATGGACCAAAAATTAGAAAAATCCAACGAGCCAAAAGATTTTTTTCAGCCAATACAAAAAAATTTCGGTTGTTGATTGATATTTAAAAATTTTGAGTTGAGTCAGTTGACACTTTCATAATTCTTGCTCCCCCCCCCCTCTCAGAAAAAATCCTTTGGTACGCCCCTGCTCGTAGGAAATAAGATGACTATAGCTTACCATACGGTACCACTCTAATGTAAGTGCGCTAGACATTGGACGAGCCGCAAAGACAAACGGACTAATAGGAAACCAGATAACTATAGCTGACCATACGGTACTACCCTGAGGTAAGTCTACTATTATAAGGAGCTTAGTAGTTACGATGAACACAACTGAACATAGTGTAAAAACCAAAAACGTCGTTATGAGATGTTGGACTACTAACAAGCAATGAAAACACTATTTATTCTATTGCAAGTTGCTGATGTTGAAGGAGGGAGGAAGTACGTCTCTGATAGTTCTATCATATTGGAAAGCGGCTCCAGTCTCTAGTTCCAGAGATGCAATGTCTTCTTGGTAACCGCTTGTGCTAAGAATCTGGGTGACTAGGAAAAATATGCACTCATTGCCATTCAGATCACGAGGAAACATGTTCAGTTTTCTTCTTCAATCCCCTTGTATCTTTTGACGGATTTTGGCAAATGTCCTTTGAAGTGACTGAAACCTTCAACGAACATCATTTTCCGGCTTATTTCACCCTCGATTTCCCAAAATGGTGAATGGGTTAGTTCTGAGAACTTAACATAATCTTACTCATTAATCTCCACATTTGCAAAGTGAAAATTATCTACCAGCTGGTAAAGTGGCAGTTCTTATCGTGTCCTGTTTTTCATGTATGCTAACATGCTAAGTCAGCATAATTGAGCTTCGGAATTCGGTAAATCCGGAAAATTGCATGTAATGTGAGAAATTGTTTACGTCGTGGTCACGGCATAAACTCTGAATTTAGCACCCATGACTGAATCCTTGACCAAAACTGAATTATATGAAATATTTTTTAGCTCTTCTATCATTTTGTTACGGTCGAACGATTCACTTATCAACCTACAGACTGTTCATGTACACTTTCCTCGTGCGCGTATTTTCGGGTTCTTCGATTGGTCGACAGTTCGTGTACATTACTTGAGACTAATAGATCACTCGTTTCCTGTTCTTACAATCTCGGTTTGCACCTCCTTGAAAACTTTGCAGTAAAAATGTTCGTTAATTACCATAGCCACAAATGAACTGATAAGAGTAGCTGAAAATTTTTCCTTGCCAGGCATAGACTATGCGTTGTAACGAATTCCAGAATGAAAGAAACACGTTGCTGAAATAAGTGTAAGAATTTACTCGATAGTAAATGATAAGACGTTTTGATAGTTCTATTTATTTTGTAGTTCGTGCCCTTTAATTATTACGTATCGAACCGGTGTGGCGATAAATCGGTCACCTCGGAATTTATCGAATCCTGAATTTTATAGAGTCCTTTGTACCAGCCATGATGAGATTAACCAGAAATGAAGGTGAAGGGGCGGGGCGGGGTCTTCCCTAGATATTTCATTAGTGAGTAGCATGTTGTGAAGATTAAAGCCAAAATATGCAGTGACAATCGAGGGCGTAGATAAGAGAGTCCTGTGGTCTTACCCCTCCCCCACCCCCTAGAAAAATAGGTTTGTCATGAGTTTCCCCTTGCTTTCATCAGGGTTTATGTTTCGTAGTTTTCCTTCTCCTGTGTGCCTTTAGTTTCTTTTTAAGCCCTCTCATCACACCAAGGTAGCACACACAGAGGGGGAGTCCTCCATGTAGAAAAAAATGAGAATTTTTGTCCGAAACAAAATGCATTATAAATTTCTAATTAAACAATTTGAATTAGCCCGAACGAGCAAAGGCTTCCCTCAGCTTGTCCCATTCACGTCTGTCAGTTGCTATTCTGTGAAACATTTTATTTCTCAACATATTGTCTATTTCGTCCTGCCACAGGGACGTATCGTTAGGGGGGCAGTACACCCCCCCCCCCGGTAAGAATTCCCCCCTCCCGCCAGGAAAAACTTTTCGGTACGTCCCTGTCCTTCCATCTTATTTTCTGTCATCTTTTTTTCCTTTTCTGTTTTTTGCTAGGTACCAAGAATGTCGTTTTGTAGGACCATGTTTCTCTTGATTGTCTAGCTACATGTCCCGCCCAGTCCCACTTTACTCTTTTTGCCGCTCTGAAAAAGTCTTTATTTTTCCTAAATCTTTTCAAAATTTTGTTCCATTTTTGTCAATTCTTTTTACTCTCATCATTGATCTCTCCATTGCATTTTGAGTTGTTCTTATCGTGTGTTTTTTTTCTTTTCTAGACATTGCTCATGTTTGAGAACTGTATGTTAGTGTAGGGAGAACGCAATTATTTATAATCATGCTTTTTATGTCATTGTGGCGTTGTCCCTTTAGAATATGTTTCAACGACCAATACTTTTTCCATTCCTTTGATATGCGGTTATGGACTTCGTGTTGTATTTGTCATGGTTATGTTTTGCTCCAGGTAGTTATTTCTTTTGTTTGTCCTAAGTATTATCTGTCCATCTATAATAATCTCATCATTAGTTGTGTCTCCTAGAATTTTTTGTTTTATTTACGTTTCTCTCTAATCCTACCTGTTTTCCTTCCTCATTTAATTCATTTTACATTTCCAACACTTTTTCTGTGTTTTTGACTATCAGTACATCATCCGCAAAGCGCATGTTGTTCAGATACTCCCCGTTTGTTCTTGAACCTTTTCCCCAATTTAATTTTCTGAATACTTCTTCCAAGGTGCTATTAAATAACCGCGATGATATTGCATCTCCTTGTTTCATCCCTTTTGTTACTTCAAAGTACCTCCCATTTTTGTCTGTGATTACTATGGCCTTTAAATCTGTGGACGTATCTTTGATTATGTCTATATACTGTTTGTGTACCCCTTGTCTCTTTAACGCTTCTAACATACTGCCATGGTTCATTGAATCAAATACTTTCTTATAGTCAAGGAAAATAAGGTGCATTTCCATGTAGTATTTGTTACATCTTTCTATTAGTTGGTTTATTGAATGCAAATTGTGTTCAACACAGTGAGTTACTGTTAGCAAAAATACCCGTCGTTTGACCAACGAACGTATTGACTCATTTAAGAAGAACACACGGAGCAAAGATCATTATGTAAATACTTCAAAATGAGAAATAATTAAGAAATCAAAGGTATATGTGACCTGGAATCATGAAATGTGCCTCTGGTGTCAAAAATCATTTTTCACTTTCTTGACAATTCTTATAGAAAAAAATGAAACAAATCGCAGCTTCCTATCTTTATTAGTTTTTCCACGAATTGCATTTAAAAATTAATCAAAAGTTTAAAAACATCAGTTTATGTAGCGTTGTGTGAAACGGGCCTTTGGGAATGACACAGAACAAGAATTCGAAACGCGGTTGTCAGCGCAAGGCGTAACCGCACCACCACAGATGTACATACTGTGTACATCTGTGCGCATCACTACCACTATCCCATCTTTACACTCGTTTATCTCGAAAACCTGTATTCGCACGAGAGGCACATTTCTTGATTCCAGATCACATATTTTTTTAATCCAGAAGGTTCTTAGCATTCGATAGTAAACTTCTAATTATTTCTAACAAATTTTTTATTCTCAAACAGTAACAATGATCTTTACGCTCCGAGGTTTTCTTATAGGAGTCAATAAATACGTTCGTTGGTCAAACAACTGGTAATTTTGCTAACAGTAACCAAGACCAGTAAGACACTGCGTGACGTCACGGATAAATAAGCCCATTGTTGACTAGTTTCTCCTAAAATCCGCCTGTTCCCTTGGTTGTTGAATTTCTAAAAAATATTTTATTCGATTGCTATAGTTTGGCCTAAACTTCTTCGTCTGTAATTTTCTATCTTATGCTTGCTTCCTTTTTTGTGGATCGTTATCATATCTGATTCTTTCTATGTTTATGGTAAGGATGTATTCTCTTATCACCCCTTTATAAATTCTTGTTAGTTTTCGAGTGAGTATTTTCTCTTCCGATTTTATCGTTTCGTTCATTATTTTCAGTGGCGGATCCAGGGGGGGCCTTGGTTGAATATTTTTAACGCATTAATAGGGGAAAAAAGGAATAAAAATGATGAATTGTACGCTCGTTACCCGACACGAAGGTCACCGCCGTTACTTTACCCCCCCCCCATCTCTTTCTAAATCCGCACCTGATTATTTTGTCCGATCTTGGGGGTTTTCTTGGTTTTTAAGTTTTTTATTACTTGTTCGACTTCAGTGTATAGTTGGCAGGGTACTTTTTCTTCGTATTGTTTTCTGGCCTCTGTTGTTTCTGTTACTGTTCTGGATGGATCATGATCCGAACGATTTGAATATATGCTCGAAAGGGCGGATTCAAGTGAAGAGAAAATGGGGGGGGGGAACAAAAAAACGGACTTTTCGAGGGGCTTGGCAAAAGGGTAAGTCACTCCCTCCCCACCCTCATAAAATATTAAAAAACATTTAATCTAATAATCTAATACTATTAACGAGGCCAAAATCGATTTTTGGTCAGGATAGTCCCCTCCTCATCTTACAACCTAAGTCTGCCTAAGATGAATTTCGCCCAGATTGCTGAGATCAAATTGCGAGTGCTTTCACCGATGTCGTTATCGCTGTTGGAATGTTATTTAACCCCCCCCCCCCCCCGCGTGAAAAAGAATCAATAACCGCTGTGCGTCAATGTCACGATAACTCGCGTTCCAGAGTTGAGTACAATCTTTTTCTTATTGACCTTTGCCTGTCCAAATATTTGCTAAAAGTCGACGATCGACGAATTTTCGGTCGAGTCGCCTGTTTCTTTCCACTGTTTGCAGTAGCCACACATTAAGATTGATAAAAACAAAAACATCAAGAAAGACGATGCACTTAATAAACACAACAAGCTATGCGGTCAGATTTATATTACCTAGTGAGTTTAATAACATTCTGTTTTGGTTTACCACTCGATAAGTTAGTGCGTTCATATTTGGGCTGTGGTATACGTGTGGTAGTGTTTTTATTATTTTTTATTTCCCAAACATAACTACTTTGTTGATTGTAGTCTTACGTACTCGCTGTGGCTAATATTTTCGAGATGACTTTGACGAACGAAAAAACGTGGCTGCTGTATAAAAAGGTTCGTAATTATTTACAACCCCCCCCCCCCCGGAAATTAGAAATTGGGTTTCTCGTATTGGTGACTTTAACGAATGTGATTTGATGTATTCTGCGATGTGATATTTCATCAATGACGAGTGTCGGAAAGTCTTGAAGGGTTTCTCGCTTTCGTGTGATGCAGTCTAGCCAGTAGATGAGCTATTTGATGTATCTAGTTTACTGGTTCAAACGTCTGGCTGGTACAGTGTGTTTCAAAATCTGTTCATTTGATGGGGGCAAGGAGGAAGGCGAAATTTGTGTAGAAGCTTCCCATATTTTCACAAAATATATATGTACACTGCATATTCACGGCGTTCGATTTCGAAAGCAGAAGTTCAGAAAAGTCGACATGATTCTAAATGTCAGTTCTCACGTCTATAAGTTTAAGTGGTCTGTTACCCCTTCGAGTTATATTACGATCCGCCTACGAAAACTCGTAATCGTAAGTTAGCTAATGTCAATTTTATGATTGTTATAAGAGCACCCTGTAGCTCTCACTTCCCCTACATGTTGGCAGGTAGATATACTCGTTTTACACTCGTTATGTGCGACATATTTAGACGTCATTTATGCTTTTTTACACGCTCGATTTTTCGCGAATTCGATATCATCGATCCGTATTATATTTCTTGAAGGTTGGATTCACCAGACGTGACGATATTACTATTTTTTTATGCCGCGTTTTGTTATTTCGGTTTTGAACGGTTACTCAATATTTTTGAAGTTGTTACAATAGGACGAGTGAATTTCGCAGTTAAAAATATTTTCAGATGTTAAACAGTGTTCCATGTTTATTCTTGTTTGAAACGAATGTGGTAGAGTAAGCGGCCACGAACAAATAAATGTGCTATAAAAATTACAAAAAGAAGGGAAAAATCAGTGAACAATTATGGACTAGGTAATTCTACTCTAATGCTATTCTCTACTGTTTTAGGACTCTTCAAGCGTGTTTGACTCGTTTACCTTAGTGTTTATTGTGAAAGAGACGTGATTTTACTCAGGAAATTAAAGAGATGTGTTTTTGTCATTCCCAATGAAAATTGAGTGAGTGAGTGGAGAACCAGTAGAGGAAAATACAATTTTCTACCGCTTACAATCTGTGAAACAAGGAAATATGGCTACATACTGATATTGATCTCCTCTTCGTGTTTCCTTTAGGCTCGAAGCTTAGTCGATGCTGGAAAAACGAGAATTTTCAAATGATAAGATCTAGTTATTTTCCGAGTGAAGTAGTCTCTCGCCCGAGACAGAAGGGATTGGAATTTACCGTTCACTTTCGGATTTCAAATGAAAAAGTATAAAGCAAACTATTGAAATACCTTTTTTTGGGTACATGATTTCGAATATCTCATTAGATTTTCGATCCTTCCGCACTGGAGCCTGAAAGCTCGACTTCGTTACTGTCCACTTTCAGATTTTAAGTGAGAAAGTATAGCGCAAACTATTGAAATACCTTTTCGTGGGTAGATGATTTCGAATACCTCATTAGTTATTAGATTCTTCATCGTTCTATACTGGACAGCCCGAAAATTCGAGTTCGTTGGTGAACATTGAAATTTGAATATTGGAGCTCACGTGCTGTCGGAAGATTGGATTAGAAATCTGTTTAGCGACCGATTAACTCCTTCTTCAATACTTTGAACCAATTCTGTCTTTTCTTAAGATAAGATCAGACGCACAAAAGCCCTAATCTTTGCCCAAATGTCAATGTTAATTGCAGTGTGATTCTCCGAAAACGGATATGGCAAAAATTTCACGTTTTGAGTTATCAGTGTAAATTGATAGAGTCAACTAGTCTCGACAATACTATCAAATCTCTATATTGTTTGGACACATAATTACTGAGATATTCATGTTCAAAGATCACCACCGTTGATATCACTAATGTACTTCCCGTAAAGTTTTTTGTATTTATGTATTGAACAATTAATATCTGGGGTATATTCATTTTTGAACAATTACTCTTCAATTTTGGCATATTTCAAGTCTAAATTTGGATTTTGAGTGCTCTTAACTAAAACCGAAATCAAAATGTGATCACACTTCGGAAATTAGCGACTTAAGAAACCCTTACTTCGATAGTTTACTCAGAAATCCCAGTGATGTTATGCGTACGCACTTTGCGGGAAGAGGAAAAAATTTTCTTCTATGGAAAAGAAACTCGATTTTGTCATTCGGAGATTCTTGCTAGTCCTTCCTCAGTTTCAAAGATCAAAAGAAAATAAGTTCATCGTGCTTGTATTTCTCATATTTTTTACCCAAATTAAGAAATAAGAATGCTCCTTTTCTCAAAGATTTTCTCGGATCTGCTCCTCCCACCCTCGGAAGTTATTTCCGTAGCCGGTTTTAAGGAGTAAACGAAAACTCCCCCCACCGTAACCTTCCAAAATATAACTTTTTCATGAAAATTCTCCGCAACATTGAGAAAACGTTGCTTGCTTCCCTCGCAAAGTGGTGTTTTTTTTTTCTTTTTTAAAACAATTTTAAGGTCACACACACACAGCACCATGAACACCAATAGAAGAAATTTGGAACGGGGTCAGGTTGTTTCAAATGATTCAAAAATATTCCAAAAAATTTACAATTCGATTGCATATTGTAACCTATGCCGTTTGAGTCCCACAGTTCGGCTTTTTATGACAAAGTTGGATGCCCAGAATGAAAAATATGAAATATTCGACGAATTTTGATTATATTCAGAGAAGTTATTATCTGAGATTAGTATATCATGCAAGCAAAATTTTATCCATTCATATTCACAAATGTGGCTAAAGCAACAGTTTGAAGGTTGAATGCAGTGCATTTTTTGAATCTCAGTATGCCTCTTTTGAGTTTTGAGGCAGCTTCTAGAGCAAAAAATTTAGATTTAGAGAAATTTTAAAAATTTGAGAAACCATGTTTTGCAAGGAAACAATTGTGGAGAAAATCGTGAAAATGTTGACTAGTAGATTTATTTAAAAATAATTTACCCATTTTGGTTATAGCTTGATTGGATTGCTTGAGGTAGAATATTATAATATGTATATGGAAACTTTCAAGTCTGCACCTGGACTTGGATCTGTATTGCAATGGTATCCATTTTAAAAAGCGAAAAATGAGTTCAATTTCTTGTCGCACAAAGTTTTGAAGTTTCCGTACCTTCTGCTCCTCCCTCTCCCCATCAATGTGGGAATGAGAGCAGGCAGTATATTTTGTAGAATTTCAAAAATTTGTGAAGTTGTGCTTTTTAACGGAAATTAATTTCAGAAAAAAATATTGAAGAAATATAGTCTATTCTAAAGATGAAAAATTTAGCCAACAATGTTCACCAATTGTGTACGTATCATAAGAGACTTAATGGTCGATCATAGTTTTTGAAATACAGTCCTCTAAAGTGATTTTAGTTGGGGTTCGACAATTTTTATAAATTCTAATGGATTAATTGTTTTTTTAATTCCTATTAGTCACAGCTTCCCAGGGGTCTGGTTGGCCGAATGCATAGCGCGTTGGTTTCAGAATCCGAAGGCCCCGGGTTCGAGCCAGTCCGGTTTTTCGGCCCGAAGGGAAGAGGGCTAAGACAGCCCTAACAGCCTCCCCGACGTCTCTGAAGTAATGCTCGAAAGGGCGGATTCCAGGGCTCGGGTTGCGAATGAATTAAAAAAAAAAGTCACATCTTCGCAATGGCCTCCCAGTTTCAGCGACCATGTATTTTTTAATGAAAGGGACTAAGTTGTGTATCATAAGTTGCCTATAGATTCCATTGTAAGGAGCAAATCTACTTCAACAACCTGCTTACTGCCCACTAATATTACACTTACTCATTTTCTTTCTTATTCTATCAGGGACGTACTGGAGAGTTTTTTGTAGAGGAGAGGGGGGGGGGTGAAAATCAGCTCTGTTCGTTTGGTGTACATGTACACTCGGTGTACACTTCGTGTATACACTTTTTACGCTATCTGAAAGGAAGTGTAGGGAATGTAATGAGTATAGTGTAACGCGGTGTACAGTGTACACTTTTGCTGTGTGTGTACACCTACTGCACCCAGTGTAAAAGGTGTAACCCAAACGAACAGAGCTGTTATGAAAGTCCCAACTGACTCAACTGAAAATTCCCAAGTATCAAAGCGAAAGAAGGAAACGCCTTTTGACTTGTTTGATTTTCTTGGATTTTCCCAATTTCTCAACTCAATTCCTGATGATCAAAGCAAAAAACAAAAAAAAAAGCCTTTTGACTTGGATTTTCCCAACTCCGCCTGACTGAAATGGCTAATTTTTAAATTTTCTCAACTGCCGAGTAAAAAGTTCTTACGGGGGAGGGGTTGCTCCCTGTACCTTGCCCTATCGGTACTCGATAGGAATTCTGTCCATTTCTTGGTGTTCGATTTTTTTCTCGTTTTTCTTTCAGAACTTTATAAGCTTTTTTTCTGGAAACCTAGTTTTTAGACCTCTGATTCTAAAAATATTTGCAAAAAGTCAAAAATTATAGACTTGCACGTGTACTCGTTTTGAAAGAAAGTTCTTCAAATTTCACGCCCTAGTCTTAAATCATTATCGATTACTAATACCTTATGATTTGGAATTTTACTCTAGAAATTAAATTGCAAATATTTTCATTTTTTTGTGCTTTTAGACCACTTTTTTCAATATTCCTGAATTACTGTGCTGTAAAACATGCCTATTTAAATGTCTAAAATTGTATTAAAATTTACATTCTTTGCTCTATAAAATGCAAAGTTCAGCTGTAATGTCTCAAGTTGATCAAAGGAAAAGGGCGGCACCCGAAAACCTTCAACTTTTACACAACCCAAAAAAATGACTTAATTCTCGCATGCTTACACTGGTGCCATTGCTCAATATTGCCAGAGGTATAGGTTTGACATTTTGGCCACAAAATGATGCATACCTTGGGAAAGAATCGGTCAAAGTCGCAACAAAATGAATGAATTTATAATTTTTTCTCTTCAATTTTTTTATTCAATTTTTTCATGTTCAGACCATATTCTTCTGCTGTTTCTTCCGCATTGCTTTTCTTCAAAATATGATTTCTTGAACCTGTATTCTTTGCTCTGTTTAGTTTCTCGAAATCCAACTACTGACATTTTTATTTGGGCGGCAACATTAAAAAAATTTTTTTATAAGGGTTATACATTGTTTAAGATAAATGGATAAAATTGTGCCTACATGATCTGCTGACTTCATTCAAAAACTTCTTAGAGTTACGTCAAAATCCGTAGAGTTTTTGTTGACCAACCAATTTTGACCTTGATGCAGAACGTTACCTTCCCCCTCGCGCTTAATGAGGCACAGATTAATATTATCCGATCTGGCTCAATTTTCTTTTCCCCCAGATTTTGTTGGAAATACTCCGGGAATGGGAACCCAGATCCGAGAAAATTTTTATATGGACCCCCTGATACCTACTTTTACATAATACTCAATGGCGCATGTAAAGAAAAGAACTTCCAGTTCGGATGCTCTTCTTTCAACTTTGTTAAATATTGAACCATGTGGACCTCTTCCCTCTCAAATTTCGGGGTACGTCTCTATGAACAATTTTTTTTTTTCCATTATTACCGTCATCATTATTCGAATTATTTCTCGAAACGAATGAAGTGTATTTTGAACACATTAATTCTTGTTTACTTTTTTTTTTTTCTTCAAATTTATTCAATGTCAATCATCACAATTGAGCATTTAACGTGTTTTTTAATTTGATCGTTTGTTTTCTCTTTCGTCTATTGTGCTCTCAGTTTGAGAAAAAAATTAACTGATTGGCGTTGGAAAAATTGTAATGAAACTGTCGAACATATATTTTTTTTTTTAATTAGCGAGCTCCCGCCTGCTTTTTAATGTATGGCGATTGCGGCGATGAGAATTTTTTGTTTTGACTTTGAGGCTCGAAATCAAGGTGAACACAGCGTTTCGTTTCGGTGCCTGTGCAGGTGTGTTTGGGGAATCTCCTTATATTTGTCGATGTCGTCTGCCAGTATTCTGTACAGATTCACCTGGGAAATTTATAACTGTCAAAATTTATGAGTTATATGGGCAGGTTTTGATGTAGGACCCGTTATGAAAAAGAAGGCTTTTAGTGTTAAATTATCATCATCAATCAGTGCAGATGTGTGGAACTGTTTCCGCCGATCTTCGTCGAAGGTCTTGAAGAAATTTTGGTGTGCTGTATATCAGTATGGAGGCTCCAGCGAGCGTAAAAATGAACGGAGTTTGTAGCCACGTCTCGTGAAAAGTTCAGCCCCGGCTGGATTCGCATTCACGTGCGGTAAATGACGTCACACGCTGTCGAATTAAAAATTTTAGTTAGCGCTCGTACGTATGATGATTAATGAAGCCAACATATTGTCGTGACTGGTACAGGGCAGAATAAGTTTCATTATGTGGAAGTCGTAACTTCGGAGCACAGCCGAACCATGCTTTGTGCCTCCAGCGAAAGTTGAATGCAATACGTTATAGTGATCGGTTTTCTGTATTGACAGCGAAATCCACTCCTGGTTTCACGGTGTGCATTTATATTGTCTTTCGACATCAACACAGACTCGTGTACATCCGATTATAAAATTGATGAATTACCAGTAAGAGGGATATTGGAATTTCACGGGGAGTCGCATAGTTATTGCAAAGCCTTCATTCGCGTGTCATTTCGATGACGAATATCTGTACTCGTATTTTATAATGCCTTAGGTTGTGGGTATCCCGATTCCGATGTGTGGTATACATGACCTGTAATTTTATGTATTTACAACGTGTAATAAAAATATTATGTATTTTGTTGCAGGTAAGTTGACGACCTATGAATTAACATTACTGTAATCGTTCGGAAGTTGCAAGATGGTACTACGAGTATGTATAGACCATAGTTTACAAACGACATACACATTCAGTGTACGTAATTTGCGTTTCGGAAATTAACCGATGGACCGATGCCAGAGAAATTGAGATTATGGCACTAGTAGTTAGGTTATATGAAGGGGAAGTCGCAGAGTTTAGATTCACGTGCGAAAATATTGAACTGTAAATGTGTCGTACGATTTAGGAGCATTTTGTGGAAAATTGTTGATTTATATTTCGTAGCTGATAGAAAAATCCATACTAGGTATTGAAGTGTCGGTGTGTCGCAGCTGTACAGGGATTATCAGGCACGGATACATAGCGAAGGCAATGAGCCAATTGCCCCTACCGAGGAATAATATTAACCTTCCCAGTCATGAGAAACATTCAGCGAGGAGAACCTATTTGTACTTCCATATCAGAGAGCGTTATGAGACTTAAAAAAATCAGCCCTGCTAGTAACTTACCTGGAGCTTGAAATTATGTAGGTAATTATATAAATGTTTAAAGGTTTTCACGGATTTGGATTTTATGAAAGATGTTTCATATTTTTCTTCTTTCACCCTCTCCAGTCCGTCCTGTCAAACTACTCCTGAGATCTTTCCCAAATCTTCTCCGACCCTCCCCCATGGTTCATTCCTCCTCTCACGATTAACCTACGTGTTACTAAATTCTCCAAAATGTTTACCCCCCCCCCCTCCCCGAAACAATACACCAAAAAGGAATCCAATCACTCACGTCCGATCTTTCTCTACCGCTATCAGCTTTACTTATGGCTCTAAAACCAATTCCAACAAATTTTTCCTTTTCAGACTAGGGTCAACTCAATCTTTACCGTCGAATTCACAGCAATGTACCTCTGCCTCACAGCACTCCTAAATCTTCCTCCTACCCCATCTTCTATTCTCCTCTTCATGGAGTCCCTCAGTTCACTGTCATCCATCCAACACCTCTATCCCTCCCATCCCATTGTTGAGCGTATTCACGTCCTATGTCATGTCACCCCTTTCCCAAAACAAGGCACGGTGCTTGGAGAAGTCATAAAAGTCTGGAAAAGTCAGGGATTTTAGGAAATTTTTCGAGAAAAATCATAATGCATATAAGAGAGCTTTCAAAAGTATACTTTGATGTGTTGTCCTTTGAAGTGGTTGAACCGGAATGAAGCAAATTAATAGATCTTTTTTGATTCTTATTCTGATTCTTATATCTTAGTTTCGTTTTTATATTTTAATTCTTCGTAATAAAGTTGCAAAAATTTGAATATTGTGTACCTACGTCTTTTCGCACGCCCTACAACTTCATTTAGCTACCTTTTGGACCGCTCTGAAACGTGGCTGGGGGAAGTTAGGAAAAGTCAAGGAATTTCATTTTAGAAAAAAACTAGACACCCTGCAAAATCCCCTATTCCTCGTCTGGCTTCTCGGGAACACTGGAATCTAGAATAACAAATTGATTGATGCTGCTGCCAGGAACCCTCCTTTCAACTGTCGATCTCCTCCAATTACCTGCACTTCCGATACAAAATGCCTTTTTCGAAATATGATCCTCGCACAGCGGAAGAAAAATGGTCATTATCCTCCATGAAACTCTTTCCTGTTAAACTATCAGCCCTATCCCCCTTCCTAATTTATCCCCCCCCGCAGAATTGAATCTATCTTCACAGGTCATACCAGATTGACGTACTCTTTTCTCCTGTCGGACCTAGAGCCTCCTACTTGTTCCCTCTGTCACTCCAAATACTCACTTACCGTGTCCCACATACTCCTATCATGACCAGATTCTGATCCTCCTTGTAATCAGCTAAAACTCACTACCACACTACTAGACCTCTTATGCCCTGAGCCCCCTTACCCCACAGCCACTCGCCTACATTCACATCCTATGCCTATTTATTTATTTATCTATTTATTAATATATATGTATAATATTTTATTAAGGAATAATGTTTACATTACATTACATTACGAGACAAGACCTCTCCTCTCCTTCAAAGTTATCAGAAGAGGTCCACCTCGGAGTTTCACAGTAATTTCATTTGTATTAGGAAATATTACATATTAGTACTAAAACTGTCTACTACATTTAACCCTAGTGCGGTAATTTATTTCTAAAACAATTACTTTTTTTTTATTGTAGGTGCTATCACATTGTCAGGGGTGTTTATTAGTTGTAGTTTATTACCACTTATCTATTATGATTAGTCTTACTAGCATTAATTTGGTGAAAGAAGTCTATTAGATTTTGAAATTCCTTTTTAGATAGATCAGTTAGATTTAGATTGGGGTCTTCCTTTTAATTCCCAACTTTTTTCTATGTCTTTTCCATTTTGGGCATTTGAGAATTACGTGCATTACTGTCTCGTTTTCCATTTTACTCTCTTCACAAGTGCATTTTGCTAAGTAAGCGTTAAAATTTCCGTCACCACTTAGGAACTGGGTAGCCACATAATTTGCGTAAAAATGTTTTAAGCTGATTTTTTAATATTAGAGAGGAATTTTTTGGTGATTTCCCCTCTGTTAATATCAAAAAAAGAGCGAGTTACACCACCGGAAAAAACTGGGTTCTAGCAACTACTTTTTTCAAAAATTGAGGAGATATTTCGACGCTCACACACTGGCAAGCGCCGTGATTGGAGTTAATGTGGCCGAATTTCCTTTCTTTGTATTTAAATACTAGATTATGAATTATGAAAAAATAAATATAGAAAAATTCTTTATTTTCCACATGCCTTTTATAGTTCTGGATTTCCTATTTTGCAACAATTTTGAACATTACACCTGGTGGAAGGAAGTCGGAAGCAACCCCTAAGCCATCGGTGTTTCGAAATTTCCTGTATGATTTAATGAGGAATGGTCGGTTTGTGTAACTGATGTTCAATTACCATAGTAAAATAAAGAAAAATGTTCTCTCTCAGACTACTATTGATGTAGAAAGTTACTGTTATTGCAAGAAAAGCATTGGTAGATATTTAAGAAGTTGGTTTTCAGAACTTTTCTGTATGACTTTTTCTATCAAAAAGAAATTGTTCCATTCATAAGTTTGATGTTCAGCTACCATTGCTAAATTAAAGCAAACTTCTCTCTCAGGCAACTACTCATACAGAAATCCTGCCTAGTTGCAAAATAGTCAGAAGAGAAAACTGAGGTATAGTTTTTCTAATATTCCCTATGGTAGCCACTTCCTGAAAAATCGAGAAAAGTCAGGGAAATGCTATAATTTTGATCAAAATCACGGAACTTTTGAGAATAATGAGAATTAAAGATTATACACTGTTTTTGCAATAATAAATGTCAGCGTAAATGGTAATGACTTATTTCTTTTAAAAAGTATTCTTAAAGCTGTGTACAATACTAGCTAAAAAAATGTCAAGGAAAACTTGGAAATTGGTCTGAAAAACCGGGAAAAGTTGGTGAAGATCATTCTAAAAAAAAGTGGCTACCCTGTTTCATTTATAAAGAAATGGTATTATTAGTTCTGATGATGTTCAACTAATCAGCCAAAGCCATGCAAATTTCCTCTTTCGACCAACCACTGGTACAAAAACATCGGAAGCCTTAGATCAACACTCTGGTTTTTTTTTTAATGTTCTGTATGACTTTTTCGATTGAAGAGAAATCGTCTCATTCCTTTGGTTTCTTCCAGTGGTGTAAATCTTACTTTGCCAATTCATTCTTCGCCTAAAAAATATTTCGCCCAGTGAACATACTTCATCTTTGATGATTCTGTTCCAACTTTTCAAAAGTAAAGAATTCTTTGACGAACATTTTCCTTGTGCAGAACTTACCGACGAGGAATTTTCCCGGTAAAAAATTTACCAGCGAAGAATTTATTACCTAACACCTCATTTACTCCCTTCCGGCCAATGCTAAAGATTCGGTGGAAAGAGGTGACTTTCGGGGGATGAGGGTTGAATTTTGTTAATTTTATCTTATTTAGTGTACGTTTCACTACAATGCCTTTCCCTTTTTTGGATTGGAAAAAAATCAAAATTGTAAGTCTTTTAGGTGTTGGCTGTTGGTGGACCCATAACATGCGATCTGTGAACAACTGCTGCGGTTGTCAGCGGATGAGGTACAGAATTCAATACACTTGATTGTGTTCTGTTTAAAGCTTTGGAGAATTCTGCTTATAAAGAACTTCGCTGGTATATAAACGAAATTTTGAGTAATAAGAACCGGAGAGGATTTTTTCGTCCACATTCCTGAAGAAGCAAGTTAGTCCGTGGGCCCCTTTCTTCCGCCACCTTCGAGTGCACATTCAGCTCATTTCATGAAAATTGCATTTCGTTGCTAAACTGGTGGAACGTGTTTAAGTTAATGGCCTCCTGTAAATTTTATGAAGCTTAGGGTGGACAGTTACCAAGTACGGAAAGCAGTATTTGCGAACGGAGCGAGTAAGCGGGTTTCCTAATTTCGTCGACGTATTTGTGCCAAACATGGTTGTTAAAGCTCCTCCTGTCCCAGGACTCGGAGCCAAAAGCGTCTCGGGCTCCTCCCTCCTCTTCGTCCTTATTAAATTCGCTTCATACAGTTTTTTCTCGGGTCGAATGTAATCTTCAGAACTATATTCAAGTACCTAACATAGTCGTACTTAGTTCTTAGAGCCCATTTGGACCAATTTGGATGAAATCAAACGAGTGTCTAATCGTAAGGCCTAATCCGTCACCAGAGCTGGATCTAGAAATAGGAAAATTTAGCGGCCCACCAAGAAATCCCACTTTTAACGGTCCACTCAGTATTAATCGGCCCAATTTTTTCTCCCATTTTTCAAATTATGGAATTTTTGAATGGATGACGACAGGGGAGGGGTTTCTTTGTTTTTATGTCAAAATTTAGAAATTAAAGTGGCCCAATTTTTACCTCATCGGCCCAAATACATCGCGGCCCACCGAGATTTTCTCGGTGACTGGGCTGCTGGATCCGGGCCTGTCCGACCTTTAGCAGTGTTTTTCTGCACATAAGGCCTTCATTTGTGTGCAGCTGTGTAAAATGTAAAGGGTTATGAGTAGAGACACTTCTCACCTTATGGTACTCGTATTTCAGAAGATAATTCGAAGAAATCATGTGCAAGAGATCATTCTTGAGTGGGAATTCAATCCAAAATGGTTATTTTTCTTGTCGGTGATGAATAGTCGGCAAAACATTTCTTCAATAGTGTTTGCTGTACAGAATCATCGCATCACAAAATTTGATCGAACAACCAAATATTCAGATTGAGCAGGGTCCAGTCCCCAGGGTCATCAAGATATTATTCATGAATTGCCCCTCGCACTTCACGATTCCACAAACAGCAGAACTCAACGCTCTCTCGCGTAATATGGTTATCACTTTCAGTCCCGAAATCCCAAAATATTCTGTCTATTCCGGTCGAAATAATTAAATTAGCGATAAAATCGCTCTGTTCAAATGTTCACCCTCGGTTCAACGACTTCCTTGTGTCATCGTTTTCTTTTGCCATTAAGAAACACTCGGTTTGGCTATGAAAGCGAAAGCAATAAAGGTGTGCGAAATAGGTATACGTATAAAACGCCTGTGGAAATCAAAACTGGAAAAGCAACCGAATGGGTCAACGATTTCTCTGAGAGTCAGTATAAATATTTTGAGACTCCGGTACGTCTCCGAACGTGTGGTCATTAAATAAACATTCAGCTTTTCCTTTTCTTTTTCTCGTATAGGTTCCGTCGAACTGGCTATCCATTTCGAAATTACTCGAAAGGTGGAAACTAATAGTTGATTTTACCAGTTGCTGTTGACAAAATTGATAAGATGCGGTTTGCAGAAGGACTTATTGTGAAGATAGTTCATCGGCTTTGTCTTATAGTTAACTGCTGAAACTTCCAACCCCTGTCAGCATGAGGCAAAGTATCCCATTGTGGAACAGAGTGTGAAATTGGTTTCTCCAGTGGCTGGCTTTTGAGTGTCGAATAGCGTTTTCGGAAAGTTTACCTCAGATCGGCTCTCCAAAAATTGCGGTCCGAGAGCGAGTTGGAGCCGCTGCGATTTCAGTAGCGTTGACCTTGTAGAGGGCTTTCTGATGATTTTACGGCGCGCTGAAATAAAGCGATTCGTTTGACGTTTTATATTGGCAAATCGTTCCACCATGTCATATAACAAAATTCGTTATTTAAAAAACCACAGTAACTTTCCTATGTGCATTATTTATACGACTTATATTTACACTCTGTCTAGAATATTCGAAATTGCCATCAAACGACAGACGTAGCGCACACCGTTTTCAACCGATGGTAACGAAAAAAAAAATCCTCATTATCGTTTCAATGCTCATCGAGAAAGAATTTCGGACTTCCGATGCTCATTACCGTTGTTGGTTGATCGAGAAAAAGTCTAATAAGTGCTTTTATACGTTGTTTGAAAATTTTCGCGAACCATCATTATTCATTCTGTAAGCGTACGAAATCGTGTACTATTTGTAATTTTGAAAGAAAAAAATTTGTAGCCGGCGAAAGCGGTAGCGCACGTGAGTAACAACCGTCCAACTAAATAACGACCATTTGACCGTGAAAATGAATGGACGAGGAAGTGGTCAAGAGGGAGTGAGTGAGACAGAGAATCTCAAAGAGAAAAGAAAGTGAAAGAAAGAGAACAGTTTCGTGAGAATTCGTGTATTTATGTCGTCTGGTGAAGTTTGTCAGGTGTTGGTTATTTAAGTAGAGTGGTTCGATAAAGTGCGGTTAGCAGTTGCCCTTGGAAAAGTTGGTGAAGCTTTCCACCCGAGTGTTCTGGTGTTTAGACAGCGGTGCTCCACAAATGCTTTTTGATTACTTCGCAAGTTGTCGAAAAGCAAAAGTTAGGTTTCGTGGCGTATTTGCTCTTCTCCGGACTCGAGGAAGCAAGAGCTCATTTTTTCGTCGACTTGATTGACTTTAGTCAGCGGGTCTTCGGTCGTTGTTGTTTAGGATGCTCTCGTTCTGATAGTTTTCTGTGGCTTCCATGTTGAATGTGCGTTTTTCCGGATGTGTCAGTGTTGTCAAGTGTGGCACTTTGGTGCCACATGTGACAGCACGTTTACATTTGCATGGCGCTTTTATACATCTACGAGTATGTGGCCCTTTTGGTGGCACTTATTTCGTAATTTCAACAGGAAATAATTGAATGCGTCCATAGAGAAGGAGCCTAAGTAAACTTAGGCCTCCTTTCAATAAAGGTGTAGTTCGATTCGGCAGGTTAAAAACACTATAGAACACCTCACATGACAGCGCTATCTGGCGCCAACCGCAACAGGTGATCAAACATAACTGCTCTGAAAAATAATAGGTTCTATGACTTCCCTGCGAGCTTTGTGATATCGGTGATCACAGTTCGGTGATTCTCCAGTGATTTTCTAAGTTGGGCATCGACTTCTTGATCGTGCGTTGTAGGTATTTTATGTTATTTGAACGTTAAAGGTAAAAAAATGTCGGGAAAACTAGAGTTTATCCCCTTGAAAAAGAATGAAAAATGTTGCAAAAAGAACTGCCTTTCGAATTTCGTGTCACTTTCTGGATCGATTTTTGATAGATTTTCGACAATCTCAAAAAAAAAAGCCAGGATGCGTTCCTCAGCGGTAATATTTTCGAAGAAAAAGCGGTTCGAGTGAAAAAGAATCCGAAAAGCAGGAGGTAGTATTATTCGACTCAACTACTCTTTGAAGACATGATGTTTATTTTTCGTGAATATTGCCTTCCTCATGTCCAGGGGCGAAACTAGCTGTTTTTTCTAGGGGGGTGACAACTGAAAATTTGCCGAATAAAATGAATTGAAAATGAATATTTTGCCGAGTGGCTAGTAAACTTTACGATTTGCCGAATTTTCCAACTGCACTGACGACTCTGGGGGTATAACACCCCCACCCCCTTGTTTCGCCCCTGCTCATGTCTAGTTTTCATAAATAATATTAAAATAAGAGGAGATAGAATCAAGACTGCAGAAACACTTTGAATAACCCAACATGCGAAAAACGATTTATGTGGCACTTGCTTGAAAAATGTGGCACTTTCTTTGGGATGGTTGTGCTTTCTTGAGAATGTCACCTGGCAACATTCGCATCAGGACACTCCGCAAGAAGCGCTAGTGTGATGGACGAGAAGGTGATGGATGGCCCGTGGTAGTCACGTGGTCAACCCTGTGTAAAACTCCCATAAGAATAAAATCGGACATTTTCGTTAGAAACAGAATTGTTTATGAAGTTCTTCTTTGATACTCGATAACTAGGAAGTCTGAGTTTATATTTAAGCCATTGCACAAGTTGAAAAACTTTTTCTACCATTAGGAAAACCGTTTCAAAGTTACATTGAGTCTTATGGTTATCAGTAAGGGATCACCGTCTCGTCCTAGTTCCACGTAATCCGCTAGGAGCGACTCTTTTGCGTCCTGATGCGAATTGGGATGTGTGGAAATCACTGAGTGATTCAAACAGTCTCTGCATTGAATGTTTTCCAAGTGAAAATAACTCCTTCGGATAGCTCTTCATTAAAGCTTCAATAAGCACCGCCAGACAGTCGGAAAATTCTTCCAGGATGGGGAAAAGGTACAGTTGCTCCGAATGGGGCGGAGAAGTGACACTGATTGTTGGATTTAGTCGTTAAAGTATAGTGGGATATTATCCGGTCAATAATGAATGAGGCAGTCTTCTTCTTCAGGTGCCGTATCCGATGCCGGACGTTGGCGATCGCAGTTTCTGACGCGCGAATTTCCTGGGCAGGGTTAGTCAGGGTAGTTTTCCGTTGCTTTCCCTACGGTTTGTTGCGCTAGTTTTCCTTTTCTGTGCCGAAGAGTGTACAGACGTAGTTCGCTTACTAGCCACGTGTTTTCACTACATTGAGTGAGCTGTCGACAACCTGCACACACAGTACCGAATTTTTCTGATGTGGCGGTAACACACCCTGCCATTGTAATGCCTTGTTCATCCGAAGTTGCGGGGTTACAAGATGTGCTATATTTCCCCCTCGATTGATGCTGCAGCCACTGTATTCGTTAGAATTTTAGCGGGAGTATTCAACTAGATTTCCGGCATTGGTGGAAGTCGAACCCAAGACGAAAGGATTACGTTACCCCTAGGCCACACAGCGTCGAGCAAAAGAAAAACTGCTATGGTGCCCGAAGTTTTGGAACTAGATTCAGAGGGGTAAGAGATGGGAATACATCCCTCTGACGACCTTGAGATAGACGTATAAAGAAAATTGAGTTATCATGTAATTCTACCTACAGTATGGTGTACACTCAGCAAGATCTGTGTTGATGTACAGGGTGTCCCAATTTTCGTGAGCGAACTGTAATGATGTTGTAATGCTCGTTGAGAGAAACAAAAAACTACAGGCATACATATGACATATTCTCCAAATTGAAAGAATTGAAGGCCCTGAAGTTGGAAAAATAGGCAATTTTCCGTTCGATTTTGATCACATGTTTTCATTCAGAAGATTTTCTAAGGTCAGTAACGGACCGTGCAGTGAATAAGGATATCATTTTTAAATAATCAGTGAAGAAGTATTATGCAGCCCATCGAAATAGGTTTTCTTTTGGATCGCCATTTTAAAATGTTTTACCTGAATTTTCTTCCAAAGTCCAAGTTTCGCTCTTGAAATGGGCAAATTTGACTTTACTAGGAAAATCGAATGAATTTTTGAAATAAAGAGTTTTTGGGTCCTTGAAACGCTGCGAATTCAAATATTTCATCAGATTTTTTATCCGAGCCCAATTTAAGACCCAAAATTTTAATTTCACTCTTGAAATGGGCAATATTTACTTTACCGAAAACGTTGAATAAAAATGAAGTTTCAAATTAATTAAATTAATTTGACAGTGGTGATAATTGGTCTTATCCACCGACACAGGAAGATCTCTGTCTTGGGTGAGGTGGTGTGGTGGGACGTATGGTGATGCACGCATGCCAAAGTGGCCCCTATGACACCGCATCCCCGGTCCCGGAAACTACCCTTTCGAGTATCGCATCAGTGGCCGGAAAGACGCTTTAGAGCCGGGCCCGAGCCCCAATTTCGCCGTGCCGCTTCCGGTGCGCGCGTCCTGCAAAGGCCACCGTGGGGTTCCCTACTGACCGAGGTCCGCGCTCCCTGAGCACTGGGCTCCCACAGCCGAACGCGCTTCCTCTTCACTCACTCCTCACCTCCTGGCCTTGCTTGGGTGGGGAGTACGTATCCTGTCGTTTTATTGATTTAATTGATAGACTAAAATACATTTTGAAATGCTCTTTTAATAGCGTGGGAGGGGGGGGCAGTCTACCCCAAACACTCTCGCGTTCGTGCACCGGCGCTATTATCTATGAACTGCAAATTAAATCTTCTTTACTTCTGAACTTCATATTCCGCCCATGATATATTAGAAAATTCTGAATAAAAAAGATTTATTGGATTAACTGAAATCAAAAATTACAGAAGACAGTATTTCGACTGTTTATTTGGGTTTCTAACTTCATTCAATTTCTATTGGTCCGATGCAAACACTTTATCGAGATGTTTTTCCTGAGATTGTCAACGAAAATTGTAATTTGACCAAACAACTGGCTTGGGTCAAAATTCTTAATGTCAGTAATCGAAATTGGTGAAAAACTTCTAAACGTTAATTGCGCGGTGAGTTTCTAAAAAATTATGTTCTGCCTCTGATAATTCGTCCTTCGACAATTTTCGAAATTTTCTTAGCAGATTTGGATTTTAGTCAGTGAACTTTCGAATTTTCAAATTAGAGTTCTTAGGAGATCTTTAGGTCAGATTGAAAAATCGTGACGCAATATATGAACTCAGCGATCACAGAAATTCTGTAGTTTCACAGTTTACTCGATTTGTAAAAATTAGTCACTACTTGTTCTTTTTGGTTTGTGGGGTCCGAGGTTCTGTTACTGTTTTAAGTAGGAAAAAACAGCCAGAAACATTTCGAAAAGCCCTACATTTTAACTGAGGGCCTCAGATTTTCTAACGGAAACCAGGTATCAAACCTTTGGGAAGGAGGCTGCCTCCTATCCTCCATTCCGACACGTCCCAGCTTCTAGGACACCCTGATGTTAAACGTCTTGCAGATTGTTCATAAGAGGTCGTTCAAATCGACAGTGGCATAGCTGGGGGGGGGGAGGCTTTGCGACTGCGCACCCCCTCTCTAACTCTGGATTAGCTACGCTACTGCAGATTAATTGAAAAAGTCTTCAGTTGACGACAATTTTAGATTATTTGCATCCTATTGTAGCGTGTAGGAAAAAAATCAGTACTTAACATTCAGTTTGGAAAAAAAGTGGAAAATTGATTTTTGAAAATTTGAATCTTAAAGTTGATGATTCTATCCGTACAATGATCTTCTTTATCAAACCAATAAACCAAGCGAATTTTTTTAAAAATTGATGAAAAATGTTGAAAAAAAGAACAATTTTATTTTAATTTTTTTTCAAATTCAGAAGATTGTTGTAAAAATGGGTTCACCAAATTCTAGACTTATATTTTACAGATTCGATTTTCCGTCAATTCTTGAAAATCACGAATTTCACATACAAGCCCTTGTATTTTTCTTATCAGCCATAGTTATCATAGAGGAAATCCGCCTGATGCCAGTCACTGACCTGTAAAACACGAGCACAAATCAAATGGTATAAAGACAAATAGTTCGAAGCTCGCCGTGAATAATTCAGATAACCAGTTCAAGTACTGCGGGGGTAGGGAACGTCTAATTAAATTTCACTCCAGTCAGCAAAAGAAGAAAAAAAAAAGCTTCTGGTTTAGCAGGTTCATAGCACCGGGAGGTGGGAGATTAACCTTCATTCACCTCTAATTGATTCTATTTTCCAAATTTAACTCAAACATAAAATCGAAATGCCCTATTTTTGTTTTACGAAAAATTTGGAGGTTGAACTTATTATATCCCCCTCCCCGTCCCGCCTGCTTGGACCCTTAGCGATTACGAAGGTGGAAGTAAGCAGAATGATACCATAGTAAGTTTGGCTGTACTTTAATCATCAAGAGCTATCACCTGATTGAGTCTCTTCGAGTTACATGTTCAGATCCAAAGTTGAAATTTTCACAAGCCCTTCGATTTGCTTAGTTGGCAATATGTCCCCACAGTCGATTTTAATGATGCTTAGTATTTGAATCTGATAATGAAGTTTCATTCCATTTGGCGAAATTCGCCTCTTCATCGGTAGTAAAAACTCTCAAAATGTCATGTGTCGCGAGAATTTTCAGTGAGTTGGGCTATAGCACCCAGGGACTTGACAATCAAGTAAGTCATGGCCGACATCTGGCGTATTTTGTGGTATACTAAGAGACCAAAACTCGTGATTGGTAACAAAAATAACGTACAGGATTTTTCTTTTCTTGATTTTCCCTTTTGAGAACTGACTTTGTTCTGAACGCTTTGTAACCTTGTTATTAGTAAGGACTTTTTTTTTGAAAAATTGCGTGTGTCGCTGAGTGATTTCTGGCGATACGTGAATGATCAGTGTGTCGCAGTCCTAACCCCGCGACACGTACTTCACCGCCAATGCGCCCCTTCAAAGTTTATTTAATTTTTTGCCTCTGTGTGTTGTAATGTATCAATTAACCCGGGGAAGTCTCTGTCAATTATACTGACATACCCATAGGTATAACAATTTTCTGTCCTTTGTTTAGGCAAGCTCTCACATTTCTTATCAGAAAATTAGGCGTGTAATGGTGGAATGTACAAAATAATTATTTTACATTAGCCTGGTACCAATATGCCTCAATGCAGGCCGTTTTTATGATGTGAAAACCACCAAAGAGTGAAGAAAAACACTTACGTGCAAGCGGAGTGAGCTAAAATTTTTCGACATCTAGAAAAATATCTGTGAAAAACCCTTTTGGTTGGGTATGAGTAGGGATGGGGCTGTCTAAAACCAATTATGTACATACTAAAGCTTTCAGCAGTTGATTTCCTCCAACTCGTAGCTTCAGGTTCCCGTCGGAGTGTGAAAATAATGTATCGTTCTGAAAAATGATGGTTACATTCTGCTCCTCCAAGAAGGTTGAGCTTCGCATCTTTGCCTGTTCGAACCATTAGCGTAACCAGCCTAGTATTCACAGGGAGCTGGTCTTGACCAAAGGGGTAGGGGTGTTGGGGAGAAGGCTTGGATTAGAAAATCGTCTATTTGACAGAGTCGCAAAGGGGGTCTAGACCCCCGTGGCTATATGCCACTGGTTCGAATTTCCTTTTGATTTTCTTAATAACATGAGAATGTACGTGGTTACCGAGTATTGTTCACGCATTTGTTGTAAAACCTTGAACACATCCGAACTGGATGCAGGAATTCTTTTCAAGTTCACTATTCTGTATTACGGCATTCGATGTATGGCCGAGTCGACAGGCTCTCCGGTTTTTCATCGTCGTCGTCTACGACGTATTTACGGCCGCACATGCAGCGCATACTTAGTACCCACTCAGAGTGGATCGATATAGATAACGTGCAATAATCGCTCGCAATTTCTGCATCGTACAGTTACAAAATTAATTATACAACACTTTTACCGACGACAACGTCATTGCTCTCCAGCAACGAGCAATAATTGTATGTCCACAAAATTTTTTCTTATCCAACAGTTAATTTGATCATTAGTCAGACAAGAAGTGAGAAGAAATTGTTGCAAAAATTCTAGAATGCCACCTCTTATAAGTTGAGTGATCTTGAATTAACATTGTGGCGAATTCGGGTTGCGTATTCTCAGCTGACGTGAAAACGAACCTTCTGTTTCCGTCCGGATGTGGTTTGCATGATAGCAAAGTTGAGAACGGTCTGTGCTGTTGGGCCCGGAATCGAGCCGTTAGAAATTGAGTTGCCACTTGCTACTGTATCGATGAAATTTCATCCGATCGGATTTTGATTCCTCGTATTTTCTGGTGTGTTTGTGGAACATCAGATTGCTCCTTTCAGTACGACTAAGTGATGCCATATGTCATGAGCTGACGCAGAATTTTGAAATACGTTATGGATACTGAGTACTAGCCTTCTAGTGTCACTAAATTTGTTTTTGATAGCTGTTGAAAAATACTATCTACTTATATATTCACTGCCGTGGAACTAAAGGAAAAGTAGTAGAAAAGTTCACAATTTTCATGAAATTCTTTATAGCTAAGTTGTTTTTGATGTTGATTTGACTCTACAGAATCCTAATGATGGTTACCCATGAGTTGGTGAGTTAGTTAGCTTTCTACTTTCACATGAAGTGAGTTCAGAATATCAGGAGTTAAGTTTGTGATATCGTTGAATCAGTTTTAATGGTATTTTGTGGAGGAATTGGGGACTAGTGTTTCGCGCTTTGAATGTAAAACATGGTCCATTAGTGGAGCGTATGGCTACTCACCCAGACACCACATCCCTGGCCTTGGAGACTGCCCTTTCGAGCATCGCATCAGTGACCAGATGGACGTCTTGAGAACGCTCACCCAACATTAACCTGGAATTCGAGTGCACCACAGCCGGAATGTATATAAATTATGGTACGTCTAATGTTGAAATCTCGTGCAATCTTTGTTGTCAGTTATAATTTGGCACCTAATATTCGTACTTGAACTAGGGCTGTCAAAAATCGAAAATTTTTCTTATCGATTTAGATAGATTTAAATCAATAATTGAATAATTTTTCAAGCTACGTTCTACAGCGTCTCCATTTCTCTTAATTGAAGCCTATAACCTGCACTCCTGCAGCCTGGTAATCCGTGTAGAACGGGAGCCAAATATACACGAAAATGGGAAATCCGAATTGAAATGTTGGTCATGTTCTTCTTACAAACTAGCTCTGGATGATAGGAGATGGTGAGATGGAACTTCACTGTATTCGAAATTTGCATTATTTTCGAAAGAGAAGTAAAATTCTAAAATTAGGCGTGACTCTTAGAGGGTATGATTTGGACTTTGGACTTTTAGAATTCGTATCCGAAGTTGAAAGATTGACGCTGGAACTAGTTAAATCAGAATTTCTGGCTTTTCGTTACAATTATTATTGGCACTACTCATCTTATGAGAAATTAATCAACTTCAATATTCGACATTCAGATTCAAGTTTTGTTTTTTTCGGTAGCATTCCAGCCAGACAACGCAAGACTGAAGACTGAACTAAGAACAGATAACTGATAACAGAACTAACTTCACCCGGTCAGTCGGTCAGCCGTTTGGTTTTTTTTTTTTTTTGGTCTTTTCCTCAGGGATGCGGAAGCCGAACGATACAGCTTCCGCTTCCGGCTTCTAGCCTCCAGTTCTCACCTAGCTTCTCACTTCTAGCTTCCAGCCTCAGTACATGAACTTCTATCTTCTAATTTTTTTCGGCTTCCGGCTTCTTGTTTTTTTTTTTGTTTTAATTTATTTATTCTCACCATTTCACGTTCACTAGCCTTTCTTTTTCTCTCTTTTTCTTCTACTTCTTTTAGATTAAAAAACATGAAAAAAATTACATAAAACTATAAGAAGCCGATTGGAAGCTGAAAAACTGTCAGCTTCCGCATGTGGCTTCCAGCTTTTAACTCATCCAGCTTCCAACTTCTGGCTTCTCAAAATTATCTTAAAACTGCAAAAACTTTCGGCTTCTGACTTCCATCTACCGGCTTCTCCGCATCCCTGCTTCTCATTTCTCTCTTTGAAAAGCAAGGAAACAAAATAGGGCTATTGGGTACGTGACACAGTCAGTGAAATAGGCTCTTTAATACGGGAAGCGGAAGACCATGTTTTCCGATTCTTTATTTGTGTACGTCTACGTCGAAGGGCTCACCTTGTCGATCTTAGTTAGGAGATACCGCCATTTTTATGAAAAATTACGGAAAAAACGAAAAATAGGGTTTGTAGCGTTTTGTATACCTGGGCTGGAAGCATGGTCTCTCAGCTGGCATAGAGATCTTTTCGATTTTGCAGTTTTTCCGAGAGATAGCACGCAAAACGTCGCGGATGAGAAAGGGCCCACTTTGTCGATACCCAGTTTTTCAACGTGTTTTCTCTCCGTACGGCCGAAATATGAAAGAGACCACTTTGTCGATACTCGTTTTACATTGATTTCAATGTAAAAAGGCCCACTTTATCTTGCACTCCTTGATGCACATTAATCGCTGCACATTGCTGCATTTTTGAGTAGACACCTTCTCTGTACCAGTTTACATCGAAATAAGTTCAAACTTTTCATTTTAAACGTAAAATGTTCATAAAATATCGTTTTTTCAAAAGAAATTTCTCACTCAAACTTTAAACGCGTTTTTCTCTAAACTACAATTTTTCAAACTTTGATTCCAAAAATTCCTAAAAATTCGAATTTTTGACTTGAAAACCTCAGATTTGGCTCATTGTGGCCGAAATTTATCATAATATTACCCCCTGGCCTTAACTCCGTATCGACAAGGTGGGCCCTTTCGACGTGAACGTATACATCTTAAAAATCGATTAAATCGATAACGATCCTTATCGGTGATCGATAAGAGGTAAGTTTATCGATTTAAGTCGATTTTTTGACGAACTCCTTATCTAGCAATGCTCCTTTAATCATTAAAACCATGTACATACTTCTCTTCTTCTGTGTGGGTCAGTTTTTCGATTTAGAGCCAATATTTAAACGCAACGTGCAACCGTGACTGAAAACAACCAGATCTGACGAAAATAGCAAGAACAACCAGTAATTGCGACTAAGCTTGACCAAAAATTACTGAAAACAGTCTAAAAGTTTAAGTGAAATACGACAGAAGTCGACTAACTCGAAGCAACATCGATTAGTGATAACCGAAACTGACCATATCTCAAATCTGAACTGAGAAAAAGTGCCGAAAATGCCATAAACAATCTAAATAAAATTTAACTTGAACATGAGCAAGTACTGAAAATGATCAGCAACAATCGAAACTAGAACAGCTTATGCTGCCACATGCGGTTCAGAACTGATGACAGCCCAATACTGGTGAAACTCGAAGTGGACATTGTGCAAAAAAAAATGCGAACATGCCAAAACTGATAAAACCGTCCCAAACATGAAGGACAGTCCAAGACTGAAAACCACGAAACCTGACCAAAAGTGACCAGAAATGGGGAAAATGTATAAAAACAATCAAAAACGGGTAAAATGGACTGACTAAAATGTAAATATATTGAACGATTTGCAGAACTCCGTGAGCCACACTTTTAGCGTTCTATCGACGTATTAGCAAAATTTCAACATACTGTCACTTTTGAATAAAATTTCGACATATCTTCTTGCAACGCGTGTTTCTATGCGTTCGTCTTATTCGTTCCCCCGTCCCATTTATTAGCAAAACTCATTAAGGACACCAACTTCTGCCCGCCTTATAAACAGTCAGCCGGCAACTCTCCATGCAGGTTAGGTTTGGGAAATGCTAGGCTATACGCCGAGCCCAAGATCGCCTTCATTCGTCCATTCAATAACACTCCAGTTTTTTTTGTTTTTCTCAAATTTTTGGCTTCTGGACTTATGGGTTTTTGCAAGTAGATGACCGAGTGCGGCCAAAAACGAGCAGACAGATCTAACCAAAAAAGAATTTATTATCAAAATACCTGACTGTTACCAGACTTGATTAGCAATACTAAAATGGAATGCTGATAACTCGCTTCAGTATTGGCTAGAAAGACCGAAAGCGACTAAAGCGACCAAAGTTAACTAAGACGGACGAAGAAGAACCAAAATTAACTTAGATTAAATATGACTCAACATGACCAAGTCGGAACACTACCGGATCGCGAAAACAGTCTGAATGAAATGTGACTAGATATGTAGTATGTACTCCAAAAACGACTAAAACAAGCCTAAACGACCGTTTCCGACCAAAAATGAATAAATATGAGCGAAGATGCTTAAACCAAAATAAAAAAGACCGAAAACTAAACCGGAGTCGACTATTAAAAAACACCCTCTCTCCAAAAATTTTAATCTGACTTCGGCCTCAGTATTTCTTTTTTTCGTTTTTACTCTCCGCTGTTCCCTTTCCTCCCTTCGAGGGAGATTAGCAACTATGTAAACCCCCTCCCCCCACCATATTCTTTGAGAAGTCGGCACTTGCAAATGCTAGTTGTCAGTCGACGAAATTGAAAAAAATGTATTTTTGTTTCAACTGAAATTTTTTCATATTTTAGTTGATAGTTTTGCTGTACTCCCTTTTCCCTTCCCCTTGCTGAACAGAACTTGCTAGCTACCGCCCTGCTCCTTTTTTAATTACTTTTAGGCGGCGCAGAAGCCCTCTACTGACGGAGTACCTCGGGATCATATTCCGTTTAGCCTCTTTGGTAAATCTGGTTCAGTTCCAGGAGTAGTCTCCGCATGAAAATGTACACTGAACTTGAAAATACTACTGAAAAACTACTCAGTTTGAGTCGTGTTGATTAGTTTTTCAGCTTTATTTTCGAGAAACTCAGTAGTTCTTCTTTATGCGGATGGGTAGTGAGTCATTCTCATGGAATTTGATGCTCCTGGAAGAGCGCCAGAACTTCAACGTGTGTTTGCCCATAAGTTGATGTTCTCCAGCGTAAAGAGCTATTTTGAAGATTTATGAAAATTGTTACAAATATTTTTGTCGTGGAATCGGAAAAGCTTCAACTGTTGACTACGTTTTCCGATGCAGATTATATGAGACTACATGTCGCCTAAATTCGGATTTTGATTTCTTCCCTTTCATCGATTTATGAACGAGGGAGGGGATGGGTTACAAACCCCCCCCCCTCCCCATGCTGTCAAAAAGAGCATTTCAAAATGTATTTTAGCGCAGTAATTAGAGAAATAAGATGACGAGATATGTACTGTAGCCGTTAACCCCTCCCCCCAAGACTGAGCTTTTCCTACGCCGCTCCCTTTTCTTAATTACGAGCTGATGAGCAGACAGGAGTTTCGCGGCCTTATGTCACTCTCCAAATCGGTCTTCAGCGAATTTCACGTTTGTATGAATCATTCTCGACAAAATATCGAGTTAGTATTTCACGACTGCGATTTTGGCTACATTTCAAATTCTTTACGGAATTTTTTAATTACTTTTTTCGTCTTCGGTGAAGCTTCCAGATTAAAGTGGTCAAAAAATACGCTTCTTTTTCGAAAAGTTGCGCTCCCAAGGGCTAAAAATGTGATATGGTAGGTGTAAAAACACCGAGTCAAATTAATTACTGGTAAATTTGCTGAGTGATTGTAATTTTTCTCACGTTTTATCTATGTTTCAAATATTGTACATAATCGTGTAACATGTGTGAATTTGTGCAAAGTATGTAATTTATTTTATTTTACACAAATATGCCAACAGTGGGGGTGAGAGACTAACGACCAGAAAGGACTTAGCATTCGTGAAAGTATGAGGATTGGATGTTTATTTTCATTTTAATTTTGGTTTATTTGCAGTCCTATTGAATGAGTTGGTTATTAAATTGTAGAATGAAAAGATCAGGTCATTGTAGGGCTTTTCTCTCTCTTTTGTGAATATGAAGTCGCCTCAGAAATTATCTTCAAACTCACATATTGGTTGCGTTTGAAGTATGAATGGATTTTGAATGTTCGACTATTTTTATTTATTTATTTTTTCAATGGTTCCTAACTTCGAACTCTGACGTGTTTTAATTTCGACTTTCAGGTTCTTGACGGAGCAAAACCTATTATTTGAATTGATGAGAAGCAAAACGGATTAGGCCTATTTTTCACACTTTTCAGGAGAAGCAAAAAACTGATTTATACAAAACCCAAACATTTGTCTGAAACATTGTTTAGGGCAGTGAAAGGGGACCATGAAAGACAATTTTCAAGAGTACTGCGGAAAAAAATCGAGAATACCTCAGATACAGCTGCTTAAAATTTTTGGACTTAGCCCCTTTTGGTTCTCAGTGGTGACCAAAAGTGAATATTACGGATGGAAATTGCACGCGACTTCTTCTCACACTAAAGTAGATTATTTTAGACTTTGTCCCATTGCAATTTAATAAATTCCCTAGAAGTGAGAAAAAAAAATGGAGCGCCGAAAAAATTATGATTTTTTTTCTTTCTGAAAATCGCCTATTTTCGAGTCAAAAAGTAATAAGTTACGAAGCTGAAAAATGGACCCGATTGACAATGAGGCCACTCACAATCCAAATTGTGAGTGCAATTTGTGAACATCACTCAGTATAAGCGGATCTAAGGGGTGGTTACCCCCTCCGCTAACCCTTCGAACTTGATTTTTAAATTTAAAAGTACAAAAGAACCCGCCTCTAGATAGTTTTTATTTAATATTAGTATTATTATCATTTCCTCCTAGACGGGAGGCAGCTACCGTGGGGGGAAAAGGCTGTAAAACCTACACACCTGTTTCCAAGAAAGAAGAACGGGAAGAAAAATTTGAAACGGTCTGAATTTATTGTATTATAATTGCAGGGGGTGGTAAGGGAAGACAGGAAATACGAATTTAAAAAAGAGATAAGAAAAATAAAATGGGATACAATAGGATTAGGGGAAGTAAGGAAATGGGGAGAACAACTAACACAATGAAAGAACGGAAATTTATGTATTATTATGGGAGACAAGAGGGTACAGGAGAGTGGGGTTTTATATCCGAAAACCAAGACTGAGGAAAACCAAAGAAATTGGAGGAGTCTCTGAACGGAGTCGCTACCTCATACTCTCAGTGGAAGAAAAAGTCAATGCACTGATAGTCCAAATATATGCCCCAACAATGGAGGCTAAGGAAGGGGAAAGGGGGGAGTTCTATTCAAATCTCGAAGCGCTTTTGGAGCAAAACAAAGAATATTATACAATGATAATGGAGGACTGGAATGCGAAAATTGGCGGAAACGAGGAAGGGTCGGGAATCTTGGGTAAATATTGTTTAGGAATTAAAAACAAAAACGGAGAAAGATTAATGGAATTAGCATCTCAGCAAAATCTTGAAATAGCTAATACTTTCTACAAAAAACGACAAGCCAGAAAATTCACATGGATATCCCTCTATCAAGAAACCGCAGAGACGAAATAGACCATATTTTAACAAATGATATGAAGATAATACAAGACGTTTTCGCATTGACTAATTTCAACTTTTCATCGGACCATATAGAATATCGCAAGCAAAGATAAGACAGCGAAGGGGGATAAAATACAACAATAATTATAATAAAAAAGAGAAGTTTGCAATAAAAATTATCCCAGTGCTCAGGTACGACAAATATAGGGAAAGGGTCAAAGAAATTATTGAAAGTGGTTGACAAACTTAAGATTTGCGGATGATATTGTAATTATAGGATTATAGCGGAAAGTAAGCATGATAAATACGGAAAAAACAAAAATTATAACAAACAAGGAAATGGGAGAATTCAAAATTAAGGGAGGGATAATACAAACAGTAAATAAATTGAATGCTTGGGACAAAGAAGTTCATTTTAAAATAGGAACCAAAAAGAAATATCCAAAAGATT